>JOMC01000011.1:194-183972 GCA_000812125.1 Aspergillus ustus
ACGCGGCTCCGCAGATCATCGTAGCAGCCCAGCTGATCGAGGTTCCGCAGCCCGTTGGGGAGCAGGCAGATCCCCGCGCCGGCCGTGGGGACGAGTTCGGGATACGCTTCGAGCAGCGTGTAGGCGATGCCGTGGGTTTCCAGCATCAGGGCGAGTGTCAGGCCTGCGATGCCGCTGCCGGCGATGAGGACGTGGCAGGGGCGGAGGGGGTGTTGAGAGTGAGCTTTGGGGGTTGGCGACATCTTTCATTTGATTTCTTTCTTGTTTTGCGGTTGTGTAATTCTGGTTTTGGATACATACATATGTAGGATTGGCAGATGTTGGATTGAGTCGGGGGGGGGGGGGGGGAGTTGTTCGGTTTTATATCTATGAAAACCACCTCTCAAGAAGAACTCCTCTATATCAATACATACATAATAACTAAAAGCGTCTAACTATTTTCTCGGGGTTGAGCTTCAGCCTCACTTGTTCCTCACTCTCAGCCGCAGTCGCATCGCACAACGTTGCGAGCTGACGACTGACATTTGCTCTGGAGTGGGCCCTGAAGCTTGCTACATACGTAGACCTACGGAGGAACTAGTTACACTGAACCTTGGAACCCTGCCAATGGAACCCTGCCTATTAAACGCTCTCAACGGCGGCCCCCAGCCCCGCTCTCCTCATTGGCCAGTACGTCTATAGAGTGACAGCCTGCCTTCCCCACGGTCCACCCCCTGAGTACTAGTACGTTGTAGGGCAGAGACTTATGTAAATGCTGCCGAGGCTCCGTTTGATACTATGTAGTTAGAGACTACTGACTGTTGAGACTGTATGTATCTTTCGCTCCAGGTTCTGCGCAAATTACGGTTTGTGTATGTATGTGTTTCCCATGCTTGCACACAGAAGTAATAATAATACATTACGTATACATCATGTGCCACTGCTGCCCTGCATCCTTCAAAAGCTTACATACGGCCGTTTATGTAGGTAAGCTTTTAAGTATCTAACTCATTCGGTCTCTACTGAGTTAAGGCCCCCGACGCCGTTTGGTATGTACTAACTAGTATGTATCTATGTACTCTCCAGGAGGACGCCGAGTCTCGGCTGGGCCCGACTCGCAAAATCCCAGTAAGTAGGTGCGACATACTAAAGAGTGCACCCGGACAATAATATGTATAGTATGTATAGTAAGGAGCGACCCACCACCTACCCGGGAGGCCGGGGAGGAGGCCACCTGCCATAAATAACTCCCTAGTAGGTATAAGGTCGCGCTTTCCTTCCTCCTTTACTTCAAGGTCCAGATGAGGCACGCACGCGTATTCGCCGGCGGCACCATGGGTAACCTCCTACTACTTCGCACCTTGCTCAAGGTGCTGCCTTCCCTCGTGTCGACGAGAGATGGGAAGGGCGATGACCACTATGTATGGGGGGAAGCTGTCCCCCGTTAGACACTAATAGTACTAGAGGGTAGTAGGTGCATTTCGCCGCCGGATGATACCTCCACTAACCTGGATGTTAATACCCCTTGAGATGGTAGCATGGCTTGAAAACCTATCTATCTATCTATCTGACTGTAGGCTTCCGTTTTCCGGCGTATTACATAGCGAATTCGACTCTTATGTCGTATGTAGCTGTATGGACGATGTAGGTGCGCCGTGGACTCAGGGTCCGGGATTATGTGAGTTGGCCAGTTGCGGTGGCACTATTCCATTTGGCTGGCCACATATTGTACAAATCCTGCGTAGAAGGGAACTCGGAGAGGGGATGGATGTGCTCCGGGATCTCTTGCGATGTATATATTAGGGTCGTGCCTTAGAACCATTTTGTATGCTGCTCCCTTATGGGAGAAGAACACCTAGGGTTGATATAGGGCTGAGCTGATGGGTTATGTGTCCTTGTCTACAAAGTATCATCTTTGATGCATGCCTTCAAGCATGATAGGCGGTTTATCAGGGATGGATCATCTCAGAGACACTGAGGGGTCGATGGCTTTTGTTGTGGAAGGTAACAAGATTGAAAGCTAGGATCACCGGCTTGGTCGGCCGTCCTTTAAATATAAAGATTGAAATGGGCCATTCGGAAGAAGATAAGAAAATAACCGCCTGTCTAGGTAGCCAGACATGGTATATATTAGCACAGGTGAAATTACTATATATATATAAAGAAGCGTGGTTGTGGGGTATGTAAAAAGACAACAAAACGAGCAAACAGTAGTGAAAGCAGATCAGAAAGCAACACCAATGGCAGAATGTCGGTTGTGGTCAGGATTATAATAGCTGTAGCTGTGTTGCGTCTCATGGATCGTCGGGCTGGTGCGGCTGTGCACCTCGGATAGGTTGCTCGACTGCATCTGCTTAGGAAAGGGATAAGCGTACGACATCTCCGAATCCTTTTCAAACCGGGAATCGAGTGTGGTTGTCCTTGCTGTTGTCATCGTTGCTGCCGTCGAGAGCGGAGGAGTTGCTGCTGTCGTCACTGGGGCTTTGGATGCTCCTGGGATATTAAAGCTGTTGACGGATGCAGCGAGGGTTGAACCGCTCAAGGTTCGCGAGCGAATGCGCATGGAGAACTTGTCGCTGAAACTGGGCTTTCGCGGGTCAGGAGGCGGGCCTGAAGGGAGCTTCGAGGGACTGGATGTTTGTAGGAGCCATTGGGTGACGCGGCTGGATCGGAATGGAGAGGGATTGGGGGTTGGCTCAATGGGCTCGGTGTCCGGGGTTGCTGGAGGTTCAGAGAAGAATCTACCGGGCGGGGAAGGGTTGCTGCTAGGGATGGGCGGCAACGTCTTGTCCGGGGGAGTTGCCGTTCGAGGTGTTCTAGGAGCACTCGGGGCAGAAGCATCGGGTGGGTTTTGTGGAGGGTCATTCTTTGGGGGCTCGGGTTTGTCCACGATTGGTCCCGGCCATGTGGGAGGGGAGGTAAAGCTACTTGCAGCCAGGCCAGTGGCCACAGATGCAGTGGAAGCACGAGTAGAGAAGTGAGGGATCAAAGGATGCGTGACAGGGACCTGCCTCTCCATGAGCAATTCTAGGGTTGCAAGTGACGACCGACGAGATCCAGATCCCACAGGCTTTCGAGGTAGATTGAAGGACGATGTGGGCCGGTGAGTGCGGGGTCTCGTTTGATATGAAAATTCGGTCATGAAGGATAGGGCTTTCGGAGGCCGAGAAAGTGGTGCCTGTTGTTGCTCGACTCCATAGTCGCTGAAGAGGGGAAGTTCGGGTAAGGGGTTGGCAGGACTCTCAAAGTTCAGTTGTAGTGGATGAAATCCAGGCGAAATGTCTGGCAACGTGGTGACCCGCCTGAAGTCTGTCGGTGCACCGATCCTCATAGGAGCGGTTGACTTTCGCCGAAGCGACATACTTGCCCTGCTGGACGCTCGTGATGCAAAATTCCTGCCTTCTTCCATAACCCAGGTAGGAAATGAGGATGCTCGAAGTGGACCTGGACTGGGCAGGTCGTCATAAACCGTCAACTTCATCGGAGGAACGAGATGAGGCTGAGCGTGACATATTTGCATCTCTCGCTCAGCACCTGCGAAAGTGGCGGTGTCAGTTAAATAAGCGCCGTGGTGGTGGGCTATGCACGCATACCTTTCTGCTTCATGGCTTGCTGATGGCCGCCGCTGCCATCATCGCCGCTTGAGTCGAGGCAAGACAAGCAGGATGAGATCCAACCAGTGAATACAGATCCTGCTTGCTCAACTGCCCTCTGCATCGCTACCAGAGCTTCAGAGCCGACGGTCCATCCCCTCGAAGTGGGGAACACTGCGGGGACCTGGGGGAGAGAAAGAGAGAAAAAGAAAAAGAAAGACGGGAAAGCAGTAAGGGATTGGGATATATAATAAATGAAAAGAGAAAACAACTCGACGCTCCCTGGGAAGCGCTGTGGAAAGGAAGGGCGAGCGAGGAATCAACCTGCGCATCAAAAAAAATACCGTCGAGAAGAGAGACTCCCAGGACCTCAGAATCTTGAGAGGCTGGCGGCAGAAACAACAGGAATAATAATATGTCAAGAGCCATAAGCCCATGACAAAGGGCGAAGGCCACTAGGCCTAGAACAAGCGTTCGTTCATCTGGTTGGACATCAAGCCATGCATCAAGGGAAATGAGATATGGACAACAATATGCAACGTGGGCATTCATCAAACCATCTCAGGCACCCTTTGATTCTGATAAGGCCAGGCGGGAGCTGCTGTCCAGCCAAAGCATTGTTGTCGGCCAGTCATCATACTGCATTGCAGCCCTCCATAACCAGCGTGTCCAACAGTCAACCCGCCATCGTGCAGGGTCTGCGTCTCATTTGTCAGTCACATGTGGAGATATCACATTGACTAGTCCAGAGGCCGCCAGATCACCGCGAGCTAAATGGGGTGCTGCATCGTGGCGGGCGCGTAACGGTGGGTTCCTATTGCTTGGGCTGACCAAGTTCGAGAATGAACCATCCACGACGCTGATCGTTGACCAAATCAGCATTTGTCTTCTGCAGAAAACAAGGCTAATGCGCAAAAAGTAGACTAGTTGCTGTCTAACTCCAGGGTTGATGGAGGGTTGAAGGAGAGAACGGTGAGAAGAAGAAAGAAAACGGAAGGAGGGGTTCTGGTCTCGTGATATTTATCAACGAATTCGAGCCGAATAAGACTACACCTGAAACGCTAGGAAAATACACCGAGAAAGTACACTTAGAAGTGAAGGGATAATATGTATAGCCAGAAGCAATCAAAGCAAGAATTGGGTAGCAGATATGCGCTGCGCCTATCGACCCCAAACATTATCGTCTTCCAAATCTCCATAATCCCAAGCTGGCGTTTTGGGACTCCGGTCTTCGGCATCGGCCTCAAGTAGCCTGCCCTGTTCGCTGGTGGATTTGGTGCTTTCATCTTGATTATTGGTAGTTTGGGGTTCACCCACTGGTTCACCAGAAGGTCTCCTGCAAGGCAAGTCAGCAAAAAGTCGCTTATTTGGCTTGACGTTGACGGCATTCGAGATGCACGAGGACAATCGCTTACTGGAAATGCTTGTGTTCTGGCTCGACAGCCACGGACCCGAAAGCCCGTTGAACTTGTGCGCGCTCTGCTTCCTCTGCCTTTCGGTCTTCCACCACAAGATCTACCAATTGGCTGCGCTGGGAACCCGGAGACTTTGGTGAATCTGTTCCCTGCCGAGGTGACTTTACGTTCTCAGGTCGCTCTTGTCGGGAACTCCTGGAGGCACGGTCACCACCAGGATTCGGGGTTCCACTGCTTGATGCACGGATTTTTCTGCTTTTCCTCGCCTTCTTTACCAACTGCGGTTGCTGAGTCGAGAAGGAAGCGGAAGGACCAGTCAATCGCTGGTCTCTTGGAACTATATTGGCAGTGATGACGGGATACTGACTCTGTTCAGCTCTGGATATCAAGCGTCAATGCGAAGAGTAACTTACGTTGAAGTCGCCGAACTCGAGCTCTCGGGCTTGGCCAAATAGCTTCTCGTCGTCCTCATCCAGCGTAGCCTCCTCTGTCTCGCTGTGAGAACGATACCGATCAAGAGCGCTGGTACGCCGAGTGCGACTGCTTCCTTCGGAACCAGCGAGTAAGGGGGTTCTGCTATTGACCTCTCCCGGCTTGGGGATCCAGTATTTTGCTTTGCCACCCCGTTCGTAACGCATCCCGTGCATCACTCGCCTCACTCGGGAATCCGATTCTTCGTGTGCGATGATGTGGTCACCGGAATCAAATAGCCTGTACTCGTAATTTTCACCGCGCAGAGTCATCTTGGTGTCCTCGACCAAGTCTCTTGCCCCGAAAGCATCGCGAAGAGCATACTTCACTGGAAGGCGGGCCGCCGAGACGGTTGGGTCTGCATAGTCATGCCAGGAGAATCCGTGCCAGTGCGCAATCGCAAATATGGGCATTTCAAAGCAAATCAAGCTATCTTGAATTGCAGCGGCAAGGTTGTCTGGCGTGTAATCTCCTGTGCCATTGGGTAGGGCACCAAGCCACTGGAGGATCGACAGGAAGAATCCTTGCCAATAGGAGGCGAATATAATCAGCTTAACGCAGAGGAATTTGGGGACTGGTCGGAAGGGCGCCAGGTCGTTGTGCAGGCATACCCAAAACAACGCCAGAGAGTAAAGACTAATTGTAACGCTAATATTGTACAGAATCCCCGTCCACAGGTAGCCTGAGGACAAGCCTAGATACCCTTCCTTGTAGGTATCTGTTGCTTTCATGATGATGGATACGATGGCTAAGACCGGCTTCAACCATGTATATTGCAGAATACCACGCTTTACAGCGAGAAAGGTGTGCGGGTCGGATATGTCGACTTTGGACAGGAAATGATTAAGCGGCCAGGCATGTTGAACAGGGGGTCGACCATGCATCATGATAATCACTGCCCTCTCGCCGCCGAGGAAGTTGATGAGAAGCTGGAAAAACGTATAGATCGTGAAGGCCTAGCGATCGCATTGTTAGCAGCTGATATGATCACCACCATGTTTGCCTTTGAATACCTCATAGACATCACGAATTGGGGCTAGCCATAGAGAAGCCTTGAGTGATATAATGCTTGTCCAAGAGGATACGGCATATATTGGGACCCTATTATGATAAGTGAATGCCAGGCAGCCATGCGGTATCCGGCACTAACATCAATAATATGCGAACAACATATCGCTGAAGGAGTGGTTTGCGGTAGTTTTTGCTGAAAGTATCTTCATTAGCTCAGGGGTCCGTAGCCGGAAATTATGTACAGGTAGGTTGGTGGGCGTACGTCTGAAGCCATATCGATCTGGTGATGAAATTGTTAGTATATAGCTCTTGGCAGCTTGACGAATAGGGGGCTACTGAATTCATACACAAGAGAAAGCAAGGTAGCAACTAGCGAGGAGACACCGGCGACTATTACTGCAGCTCGAGCCAAGCTCGAACCAGTGCCACCAGAGGATGAAGCTGTCACCATTGTCGCAACCATGACTCGCGGTACTCAACCGCGTACGGGAATGTTTTGTATCCACCAGCGAGCATGCCGCAGCTATATTAGAGCATGGCGAATACTAGAAACAGAGACCGAACTGGACTGATATGGAGACCCAAGCGCGATGAATTCGACTAACTGCGCATAGGCAGCAACGGAGACGTGGAGGGGAGTACCCTTGAAGGTCGAGGTCCGCGTCTGGAGAGCTTCTCCAAGTTGGTTTCTCCAGCTCCCACCGCCTTTGGACCTTCTTCCTCACTCCTACCATTTCTCAACCAACCCCTCCTTGAAAAGGCTCCTTGGATTGTCTGTCTATGGTTTAATGTATAGGATGATACTGCTACTGGACTGGTTTATCTCCGCCACTTTCATGGTCGGTCCGACGGAAACTGCTTGATCCCGGCCGCCATGTTGAAGACCATCGGCCAGTCCACGGGTAACGCGACATGGCCGCTTCATCATTCACCACCTTGGCCTTGACCCCAAACCCAAGTTTCAACTGGTATTACGCTTTCCGGTTGAATTCCAGCATCTTTCTCACGCTTACATAGGTTCTTTCTCCTACAAATAATTGTCTCTTGCATTCTGTAACTCAAACCGGTTTCCTGTGCACAAGGCGCATCTAGCTGACGAAGATAAATTTAGCGTGCTGTTCTTCTTGCTTTACTTCAATCGCCTTTTCGCTACCCTCCTGTCGTACGGAATCCGCGCATACACGTGGCATTACTACCGTGCCTATGTCGATATCCACGCGCTTCAGATATCCCTCCTTGGCGGGAGAATATTCTTCAAGGGCATCCGCTATCACGGCGTGAACGAGACCATATTTGTGCACGGAGGGTTTATCACCTGGCACTTCTGGAAACACGCAGTGCGGCGTACCAATATCTCAGGCCTGGAATCTAGCGACGCCACATTCGGATCTCAACGGTCAAGGACCGCCAGTGATGAGGGTGATAAGAGTAGTAGCATTGGTGAGCAAGGTGGGATTAACTGCACTGCAGCGCTTCCTTGTCGTGTTACGATCAAATTCTATGGACTTGAATGGTTTATATACAATAGAACTCCGGCCTATGATAGCATTCTCGCTGGTTTTGACGCTGGAACGTCTAACCAGCGACCCGACTCTAGAAGTGCGTCGTTCCAAGCCAGCCTGAAAGAAACCCGGCCTGATGCACTCTTCTCGAACGAGCCACCGTTTAGACAACCACCCGCCGTTCCAAATGGGGCACACGCAGCTGCTTCCGAACAGGATGAAGCTCCATCGCAGGAAATCGAGGGCGGGCTGTCTAAACTACTTCAACTCCTGCCATTGAAACTAGAATGTGAAAAGGGCGCTATTGTGATGGGAAATGAGAATACACGTTCTGTATTAACGATGACCTTTGACTTCGCCACAGGTCTAATCGAGGCTTGTCACGCTGCGAGCCAGCTGGATCTTTATCGGCAAGGCTTTAGCTTCAAATTTGACCACCCAATTGTGCAAATGAGACCCAACCCCGATTACAAACAAACCCAATTAGCAGCTGCAAATGGCTTGAACACATCGCGAGAAGAAAAGCCTGGAACAAAGCGGAAGCGCGACACAATCTTCAATTACCAGTTTCAAAAGCGCAGAGTTTGGCACAGCATTCGTGACCTGATACCGTATTTTCAGACCTCGGTCGAGTCATTCCACGTGCCTGATATGCGCCCCGAAATTGATACCCGGGGTCATCGCAATGAGTCTCGATGGATTGGCCTCTCCCGTTACTTGGAACAAGGCAGTCAAGATGACCACAGCGAATGGGACTCAATTGAATATGGCAGATTCTCAACAATAATCGATAGCCCTAGCATTGCTGTTACATACTTTTGGGACATCCCAGGGGTTGTCAGAACTCCACCCGCTGCGGAAGACTTTTCGTCACCGGAAAATCCTCCCAATATCAACGGCGCACCGCCACCAGAATGGGGTATTGATGTTCGGGTCGAAGGTGGAATCATCAACTACGGTCCTTGGGCCGATCGAGAGCGGGTAGAGCTGCAGAACATTTTCTTTCCCAATGCCTACCGAAACTCGCAGCCCGCGGAACCTCTGCACTCTGGAGACCAGAGGCAAACCTCAGTGTTTCGATTCAGAGTCGAGTTTGATCAGGAGACTATCCTCCGCATTCCCACTAGAGAGCCGTCTAAAGACTGGCAGTGGAAAGGGCGTGGGGACGCAGTCCGAGGCGCATCCAAGTTGAAGAAGCGGCAACGTAAGAAACGCACACGCGCCGCAGAAGGCGAAAAGGGCAATATTGGTCCTGACATGCGTCCTTTCGGATGGCTCTCACTTCGTGTCGCTAACAACTCTACAATCAATTACATGATGGCTATGGTGGCTGGGAGGTCAGGATTCACAAGTCAGCTTGATCTTGATCTTCGCGACTCAAAATTGTCGACCAGTGTCAATCATGCTTTAATGTGGAGCTGTCCCAGACAACTGATTACTTGCGACCTTTCTGTTCCGCTCGATTGGAATGCAATGCGTACCTGGAAGTTTGATGTAAAGAGCGACGACATGGAGCTCTTCCTATTACGAGATCATATATTCCTCCTGACAGATTTGATCACAGACTGGGGCTCAGGCCCTTCGCAAGACTACTACACTTTTGTGCCATTCATGTATCATGTGAACATGTCTTTCACAAATTTGCGACTCTTGATCAATGTCAATGATTCGAACATCGTTAGCGACCCCACTGATCTCAGCGACAACCGCTTACTCGTGATCAAAGGTGAAACCGTCACCTCCAATGTGATCATTCCACTGGATAAGTACTATGCAGAGCAAAATGCCGTGGACTTCAATGTCAATATCTTCAACACTGACATCGAATTCGAGGCGCCAATGTGGGACACACTCCATACTTTCTTGAAGAACAAGAAAACTGCCACCTTGGGAAGCCTGGCCATCACCGGCTCCTACAGTTATTACCTCTCTACCTCCACTGAACTGACAGATACCCTACTTCTCAATATGCATGGCGTCTCCCCGAGACTCACCATGTTCGGGTTTCTGATCAAGTGCTTTATGATCGTGAAAGAGAACTACTTTGGTGAAGATGTACATTTCAAGACTCTTGAAGAATTCCAGGAACTCGCGTACTCTGGGGATGTATCTGCAGCACATCACGGAGTCAACCCAAACAAGAAGGCGAATGATCTTGATGTCGTACTACACGTCGTTGTGGACAGACCCTGTGTCCTACTACCGGAGACCCTGTATGACGATCATGACTGTATAAGACTTACTGCACCTTCATTAGAGATTGACCTACGATTTACGAATTACTACATGGACTTGCAATTCTCACTTGCACCTTTGAAGGCAGCTTTGGAAACACGCAAGCAAGGAGAGTCGCCAACAATTCCGCCTACCCAGCTTTTCATCGATGGAGCTTCTATTTACGGACACCGTATCTTCGGTCTGCCTCCTGCGGAGCCGACTTACGTTTGTAATTGGGACTTTGATATTGGCAAGATCATTGGAGAATGCTCGCCCAAGTTTTTAGCTTCTCTCGGCAGCGCCCTGAAAGGCTTCGATTTCTCTTTTGATAATGAGGAGAATGCGCTTCCTCCGCTATTTCCGATTGCTCTCCACGACGTTACATTCCTACGTGCACGGATCGATTCCGTTCATGTTTCCATCGTCTTAGATAAGGCCGCTCTTCTTCTAAGCACTGACACGGCAACTGTCAGATTCAATGACTGGGCGAATGCGCGGTTCTCGAAGCGAATGAGCCTCTTTCTTCCGGACATATCTGTCGCTGCCATCGATTGCACATCCCTTGGTCAATCCGACGGCTTGATTCAATCTGAGGTACCACCATTAGCTCTGTTTGAGACCTCTCTGAAAATGAAGATGGTGCAACGGAGAAATGATATCGCCGATAGCCGGAGGCAGCAACAGGAACATATTAAAGCCCATGATCAGAGAACTCAGCGGACCCCCTGGCTTCTCTTTGATTGGGACCAGGTTGAGCCAGACCTGCAGTATTCTGATATCGATGCAGTACCGCGACCCACCATTGCCATCCCTACGATGCCGGAACCTCTTGCAGGAGAGTATGGGCTATTGGATTTACCACATAAAACATGTCCACAGGAGAGAAATAGCCCAAGCTCGAAGAGTTTCCTTCTGCGTTCCGACATCTCTAGCCTTAGAAGTAAGCTCAACAAAGGGGCACGCAGTACGAGTGAAATTCAAAGCATGACGTCTTCTGTCCATCGAGATCAAAGGTACCCTGGGAAACTCGTGGGTGAGCTGTTGCCGGAATCACATCGGTATCGGAAAGACAGCGCTAGAATTTCGTCTCACACGTTGAAATCTTCTAACTGCTGGAACTTACCTGAGTTTACCCTTAATCGAATAAAGTTAGATACGTCCCAACTTCCCTCAAGTCAAATATCAACACCTGATGCACCACAATTGAACCCTGCAGGGCTGAAATTTGACCCTTATTTTTCTCCATTCGAGAATGATGACACGACTCATACCAACATCATTGTCCACCTAAACGATGGTATTAGGGGGTTCTGTACGCCGGATTTCATTTTCATGCTTTCGAAGTTGTTGGAATCTTTCGAGCTGCGACATCCCGTTGAGATTATTGACTCGCTCCAGAAGGACATCATCTCGGATATCATAGCCTACGAAAAAGCTTTAAAGAGACCGAAGAAAAGTACAACATTTGCTGTTCGGGCGCCTTTTATCACGACGAAACTAGTCAACGCCCATAAATATCCCGGTGCGAGTGACGACAGCTTCCGCGATGAATACAAGTTTGAAGTTGCTCGCCTAAACACTATAATCAGAACGAGGGTTGAGAGACAGAAAGGAGACCTTCTTTCTGGCATTAGCGAAAATATTACCGCACAAGCTGTTGCTGAAAGTTTGTCCGTATCAATCGAAAGCACCCACTTCGACCAACATCGACAGAAATCTGAAATCGGCTGCCGCTTGGGAGACATCAGTTTCTGGCATGTAACTTTGCCAACGAGGAAGTCAAGTCTGCAAATTCGTGCATTTGACACTCTCACGTCAACCAAATCCGTTGAACGCCTAGCGTACCTTGTTCGTCGCACAACTACCATGCTTGATTCCGCTACATCGTCCTTTCAACATGCCTCTCCACGTCGACGTAACCGACTGCGTTTCTTGGTCTATAGTCTCACCCAATTCGCAGCACAGATGCCAGACCCGGCATTCTTAACACGCGTCTCATACATGTTGAGACTTACCCCAGGGCATTTGCGGCATCATGATTCTTGGAAAATCATTTCTCGAATCCGTAATGTCTTCAATAACCTTACAACCCAGCAGCAACGAAACTTGACTGAAAAGTGCATTCGAGATGATCTCATACTCGTGCCTAATGCCAAGAGCGCCGTGGTCTCTAGCTTTGACAAATGGCGTGCCTGGGACCTAGCTCTTGTTGAAAAGAGTTATGTGATGCGCAAAATATGGGACTCACCGGACGCAGCTACCGATAATGCACCATCCGCTTCTTGTTTCTCGACCCTAGTAAAACATCTTCGCTTTTCCATTGACCCCGGTCCAAGAGAGAGTGGATTCGTTATACAAAATTTGTCCACCGTCCTGACTTCTAAATCTCGGCGAACCAGCCAAAACAACAGTGAGAGCACCCAAAAGTCTCTTACCATTGTTGAGTCCTATTGTTCTTCTGTTAGTCTTCGCCTACGATGGGAAATCCTCGACCTGGTGAAGGGCATTGTGAATATCATGTCTACTGTTACCCTTGAATCTGCATCTCCGCATGAGAAGACTGAAGCCGAGGGAGGCGAACGGAAGGAGCTGCAGGTGGTATTTGGAACTAACCTGGCGGCTATGATTGTGGACGGCATCAACTTGAAACTAGAACTCACGGGGCAGGCTCTCAGGAGCTCTGCTATCATCAACCCCTTAGACGCCGATGATGCGAGCGCGAGCCTGCTAATTAGCTGCGGCACGTCATCATTGGACCTTTCCAACCTCTCCAAGGTTATGATGCGGTGGAACTTCATTGAGCCACATATGTATTTTTCTCGCGTGACGGAGCAAACTGCGACTGAAGCACAGCACGATTGGAAGATTGCTGTATCGAGTCAAAAGCTCAGATATGACGTGAACGAAGATCCGTTAAGTTTGGCTCATACAGCCGACCGGCTGATAGAGGACGAGGTTCAGTTTGTCTACCGCCTCATCAAGGACCTGAACTTACCTGTGCGTCAAACTGCGGACACCGTTGCAGACGAGCAGCCATCACACAACAAATTTCAGGTCGCAATGTTTTTGGATGATTATCGGCTTAGCTTTTGCATTTTACCGTCTTTGACGTATGTCATGTCTGGCGAAGTAGCGAGAGCCTCCATCGTATCGAACCTTGAACAAAAGATGGAGATCGACTTTGACCTAAAGCGAAACCTTCATACTCTCCTTTCTAATGAAGGAAGTATATGGCAGCCCTTGTCTGAGTTAGGAATACCACCGATCAACGGGCGGATCATGGCGACCATGTCCCCGAACCGCACAGAAGTTGAGGTCGACGTCACTATTGAATTGATACAGCTGGAAGCTAGTGCGGTGCGAAGCCTTCTTGGTGCGCTCACAAGGCCTGAGTTCTCCCACCTGGTTTCTGACCTCAAACAAAACGTGGAGTCTTTGCAGGTCCATGCCAGTGAAGTTCTTGCCCTAGACAGCCGGCCATTGCAGCATAAAGAGACCTCCAACTCCATTTTTCTTTACAAGGCCCGAGGGACGATGGCTGGGACTAAGATACACGCAAAAGCACCTGGGTTAAACGGCAAGAATTATTCGGCAGATATGGGATTGAACCTCGGCATGGTACGCATGCGACTCAGTAACGGCCTTGATGTCGGTCACCCGACAGAGTACCCGGAGTTTCACATTGACACCTCGAGAATAAGCTTTGATTTAAGCAGGAAGGGGGCTTACAGTGCTCGATCATACTGCAGCCTCGCCATTGACGCCAAGGTGAAGGGCACCTCTACGACCGACGAGAACGGGAAGACTTTGCAAGCATTCCATTTGACTAGTAAGGGTTGCGAGATTGAACTATTTCCGGAGGCAGCCGCGCTGGTGGTTGATGTAGCGGCTCATCTACAAGAACGAATGAAGACCCTGGACCTTTCTCATGAAGTCAAGCGCTTCAAGAAAATGCGGCATCGCGTTCATTCACAGACAAAGCCCAATTCATTGGAGACTCCAAGTGTTCAATTGTCCGATGATCGATCACATACGGATGACCTCTTTGGCGCGATATTCTCATTGGATCTCAATAACATCCATGTAACCTGGAATATGTCTACCTTTTCCCAGGCGTCATCTCGCAGACCCGATGATTTGGTATTTTCTATCAAACGTGTGGATCTCTCAAATAAGAAAACGAATGCGGCCAAACTCCGGATCGAAAATGTTCAGCTACAGATGGTACCCATTTCAGGGGACAGAAAGAAGCGCGCATTGAACTCGGCTCTGATGCCGGAGTTAGTCTTCAATGTGGCTTATTCCTCGACGGCGAATGATATGCGTGTGGCCTTCCAGGCGGCTGGAAAATCACTCGATTTAAGAGCCACATCCGATTTCATCCTGCCTGGAAGCATGATACGAAACTCAATTGCCTCTGCCGTCAAAACAATTCGCGATGCCAACTCTATAATAGTGTCGAAGCCATCGAATGACAGCAGTACCAAACAACGATCTCTGTTCGGAAACAAACGCTTACGTTCTGTCCTTGTCGACGTCGACTTTGCTGGTGCCATTGTTTCCCTACAAGGGCGTCAAAGCAACGATCAACAGACTCTCCTCACAGCTACTTTGCAGGGAAATAGGAAATCCGAGTCGAGGTATGGGCATTACGTCCAAGAGGAGGCTGTTGCTACTGCTACGCTGCGTGCTCCTGGTGTGGCATTGAAAGTCCAATTCGAGGACAGCGCTCAGGAAGTCTCCACACTCAATGCGGAGCTAAAGATACACGCCTCGACAAATGTCCTTTATCCAAGCATTGTCACGTTGATGAAACAGGTGTCCGACACCGTCAAGGAAGTGATGGGCGACCAAACCAAACCCAGAAGGCCATCCAGTACTATGATGCTGCAGTCACAAAGGCTTATGCACGAAACACCCCTCGACAATAGCGACCCTACCTCTGTGCTTGGTCGATGCAAACTCAGCGTTGGACTTTTGATTTGCAAGCAAGAATTCAGTCTGAGCTGCCAACCTATCGCTCGGGTGGCAGCCACCGCGGGATTCGACAGCGTATATGTCACAGTCAACACAGTTAAGTCTGTGGAAGATGAGCGATTCCTTGCACTTTCGGTTGCCTTTAACGATTTCCGGGCGTCTGTCAAACACGTATACTCTAATGAGTCCACTGCCAACTTTGAGGTGAAATCGGTGGTCATGTCGTTGATGAACAGCAGGCATTTCGGGCAATCGAAAGGGGTTTCGGCTGCTTTACGCGTGAGTCCAATGCAGGTGGTACTCAATATCAGGCAGGTCCAAGACCTGCTATTATTCCGTGAGATCTGGGTACCAGCAAACGAGACTCTAGATTCGGGAGCATCTACAGATGCACAGCCCTTGGAGACGCAAGCCTACATCGTGCAACGCTACCAGGAAGTAGCTTCGGCACCGGCCTTCCCGTGGAACACAACAATTTCCATCGAGAAGCTGGAGATACAACTTGATATGGGTTCAACGCTAGGGAAATCGCAGTTTGCAATGGACGACTTATGGCTATCATCTCAGAAGACGTCCGACCGTGAACAGATTCTGTGTGTCGGCCTCAAAACCGTGGGGATCGAAAGCAAAGGCAGACTGAGTGGCCTGGCCGAGTTTCAAACCATCAAAGTCCGAACCTCCATAAACTGGCCGGACGTTGCCTCCGAGGTCAAGACACCATTAATCCAGGCCTCTATTGCGTTTCATAAACTCGAGGTGAAAGTCGCCTTCGATTATCAGCCGTTCTTGATTGCACACATCTCTTCATTTGATTTCTTGATGTACAATGTCGGGGGTTCCTCCCAGGAGTCAAACGAGCGACTATTCAGTATTCTGGAGGGGGATCAAGTGCAAGTATTTTGCACAACCTTGACCGCATCACAATCCCTTGCGTTATTCCAGGCCTGGCAGCGGCTTATGCAAGACAAGCAAGCTGCGTATGAAGCGTCCGTAAGGGAGATTGAAAGGTACCTCCGTCGGAGGGCTTCTGTCTTCTCGGATAAAGCCGAGCTATCGTCCCACAAAGCAGCTAAGAAAGAAGATGAGGAAAAAATGGAAAAGGCCCCGATCTCTTTGCAAACCGGAGTGGTCGTGACACTCAACGCTGTTCATATTGGAGTCTTCCCAAGCACATTCTTTGACAACCATGTCTTCAAGCTGGAAGCCCACGATGCTCAAGCGCGCTTTGACGTGTCCCTGGACGAGAGGAAAATACACAGTGCCTTGGGTCTCACTTTGGGGCAGTTGCGCGTCGCACTCTCGCCAATCGTCCGTTCTGACCCAGCAGTAATTGAAAATCTGTTTGTCAACGAGACTGCCTCCCGCGTGATAGAATCTCGTGGAGGAACTATCCTCAAAGTTCCCCGGGTGGTGGCTGTGATGGAGACTTGGCAAGGCCCAGGATCCCAGCAAATTGAATATCTTTTCCGCAGCAGCTTCGAAGGCAAAGTCGACGTTGGGTGGAACTACGCCCGCATCAGCTTCATTCGGGATATGTGGGAGACCCATTCTCGTGCATTGGCTTCGCGATTAGGCAAGCCACTCCCGCCATCTGCAGTTCGCATTACCGGAGGACTGCATGCAGAAAGTGGCGGGGACAATGGTGACCAGCAAGAAAAGATCACTGCGGTAGTTAACGTGCCACAGTCCAAGTATAACTATGTGGCGCTGGAGCCACCGGTCATTGAAACGCCGCAGTTGCGTGATATGGGAGAAGCCACGCCACCGCTAGAGTGGATTGGGCTTCAGCGCGATAAGTTGCCTAATGTCACCCATCAGATCATAATTGTGACCTTGTTGGAGATTGCGAAGGAGGTCGAAGATGCCTACGGGAAGATCTTGTGGTCCTCTTGATCAAGCCGGCATCGGTCAGCGTTCGAGGCAGCTGTTACTTTGTAGATATCAATTTTCTCAAGTGTATTATTGCTCTGCAACTGCTATACCTAAAATACCTAATCAATCGAACTATGCTGACTCGAGATGGTGGCATCAATTTCAAATCAACGGATGTCGACCAGTTACGTGTAGTGTCGGGAGTAGTAAACATCATGGATCGTGGGTGGCCAAGCCGCAGCAAAAGCAGCGTGGGGCTAATCCGAATGAACAAGGCAGCCCTGGTAGGTCGCTAAGAGCTTGGGCTAAGCTCCGTTGGGACTGTGAATCCCACTCCAATACTATCCTGGCCAATCATATTCTGTGGTCTTGCAGAGCTTTCAGAGCTTTTGACGATTAATCAGCGGTTACCCCACCACTGCCCCTCACCTCGACACAGCAATTTTCCTTCATTTGGAGAGGTCTGGGTGAAATCATGGAGTGGCAATTCAGGGCTGTATCGAAGGGAATATGATCACCGCCCATTGGTTGGAATATCAGCATCGATTACCAGCGGTGTATCATGACATCTCGAGGTGCCTTGGACATAACTTCGATCTGATTGATTACCAACCAGAGTTACCCATGTTTCCCAGGACCTTTCCGAGTCGAGTTCGAGTGCTCTGACTGAAGCTCGGACAAAATGACTCTGAAATGTTTATTTTGAGTCAGAAATCCAGTCAGAAGCTGAGGTCACAAGTTTATAATAACTGGCCCAAGTCCGCTTCCATGGATGGCGTGAGGTTTCTCGGCGGATCTCGAAGCCATGCAACGAGCATTAGAAATGTATGTACCAGCTTAAGGCCATATCGGGGAGTCATATTTACTCTTCGAGTGATTTTTAGATGACTTGTTACCCATAGGATAGGACCGGAGTTAGACGGCGACAGGAGGGGCGCAAGCGGGAATTGGGTGGGAAAAACGCACATCCCAGATTTGGAACTGGAAAAATCCAACCACCGGCCGGCCCCACGACCACTTAAGTCGCTTCTCTCTCTCTTCTCTCTCCCCCCTCCTCCTCCTCCTCCCTCTTCACACCTCAGTCTCTCCCTCTGGAGCAGCGCACATAGGCCCTTTTTCAATCCCAGGTCATCATCAGGTCGAGCTAGCTCTCGGTCCTGGTCCTCTGTGTGTCGTTTTCTCTTGATTTTCTCTTTGCTCTTTCCCTTTCCCCTCTTCTCTTTTTCTTCCACACAAACCCCGCCTCGAAGGCTTTAACAGAAAAAAAAAAACCGCCAAAATGGTTAAGTACGTTGCACATCACCGAAGTCCCAGAGATACCTGGACTTTTACTCAAGATGAAAATGGACTGCTTGCTAACTGGTCTGTTTATAGCTTCACTATCGAAGAGGTGTGCCGCGTTCCCGCCCAGAGATGTCCCCAAAGCGACCCGAGGCCATGAAATTTTTCGTATCAGCAAGACGGATCATACTAACAACAACTAGCTCCGCGGCCTGATGGACCGCAAGGCCAACATCCGTAACATGTCGGTCATTGCTCACGGTACGTGCCAATCGACCCATGTACTTCTGATATTGTCGAAAGTGTATATACTGAGTGTCTGTAGTCGATCACGGAAAGTCCACCCTCAGTGACTCCCTAGTCCAGCGTGCCGGTATTATCGCCGCTGCTAAGGCTGGTGATGCCCGTTTCATGGACACCCGTCCTGATGAGCAGGAGCGTGGTATTACCATCAAGTCCACTGCCATTTCCCTTTACGCCAAGTTCCCCGATGAGGAGGATCTTAAGGAAATCCCCCAGGCCGTCGACGGTTCTGAGTTCCTGATCAACTTGATCGATTCCCCCGGTCACGTTGATTTCTCCTCTGAGGTTACTGCTGCTCTCCGTGTCACCGATGGTGCTCTCGTCGTCGTCGACTGTGTCTCCGGTGTCTGCGTCCAGACCGAGACTGTGCTCCGCCAGGCTCTGACTGAGCGTATTAAGCCCGTCCTTATCATCAACAAGGTCGACCGTGCCCTTCTCGAACTCCAGGTCTCCAAGGAAGATCTGTACCAGTCTTTCGCTCGTACCGTCGAGTCCGTCAACGTCATCATCGCTACCTACGAGGACAAGGCCCTCGGTGACGTCCAGGTCTACCCTGACCGTGGTACCGTTGCTTTCGGTTCCGGTCTCCACGGCTGGGCTTTCACTGTCCGCCAGTTCGCCGTTAAGTTCGCCAAGAAGTTCGGTGTCGACCGCAAGAAGATGCTTGAGCGTCTCTGGGTAAGAACTCACCCATAGCCTGGAATGAAGGTTGTGATGTAACTAACTCTCGTTTAGGGAGACAACTACTTCAACCCCAAGACCAAGAAGTGGACCAAGACCCAGCCTGAGGTCGATGGCAAGCCCGTCGAGCGTGCTTTCAACATGTTCATCCTCGACCCCATCTTCAAGATCTTCCAGCTCATCAACAACGACAAGAAGGACCAGATCCCCGCTCTCCTTGAGAAGATCGATGTCAAGCTTGCTTCCGATGAGAAGGACCTTGTTGGCAAGCAGCTCCTCAAGACTGTCATGCGCAAGTTCCTGCCCGCTGCCGATGCTATGTTGGAGATGATCTGTATCCACCTGCCCTCTCCCGTCACTGCCCAGAAGTACCGTGCCGAGACTCTGTACGAGGGTCCCGCTGATGACGAGGCTGCCATTGGTATCCGTGACTGTGACCCCAAGGCTCCTCTCATGCTTTACGTCTCCAAGATGGTTCCCACCTCCGACAAGGGTCGTTTCTACGCCTTCGGTCGTGTCTACGCCGGTACCGTCCGCTCCGGTCTTAAGGTTCGCATCCAGGGTCCCAACTACACCCCTGGCAAGAAGGAAGATCTGTTCATCAAGAACATTCAGCGTACCATTCTCATGATGGGTCGTTTCGTCGAGCCCATTGAGGATGTCCCTGCTGGTAACATTGTCGGTCTTGTCGGTGTTGACCAGTTCCTGCTCAAGTCTGGTACCCTCACCACCTCCGAGACTGCTCACAACCTTAAGGTCATGAAGTTCTCCGTCTCCCCGGTCGTCCAGCGCTCCGTCGAGGTCAAGAACGCTGCCGATCTGCCCAAGCTTGTCGAAGGTCTTAAGCGTCTGTCCAAGTCCGACCCCTGTGTCCTGACTCTCATCAACGAGTCCGGTGAGCACGTTGTTGCCGGTGCTGGTGAGCTCCACCTCGAAATTTGCTTGAAGGATCTTGAGGAGGACCACGCCGGTGTTCCCCTCCGTATCTCCGACCCCGTCGTCTCATACCGTGAGACCGTCAGCGGCAAGTCCAGCATGACTGCTCTGTCCAAGTCCCCCAACAAGCACAACCGTCTCTACCTGGTTGCTGAGCCCCTCGACGAGGAGGTCTCCGCTGCCATTGAGGCTGGCAAGATCAACCCCCGTGACGATTTCAAGGCCCGTGCCCGTGTCCTCGCTGACGAGCACGGCTGGGATGTCACTGATGCCCGTAAGATTTGGTGCTTCGGTCCCGACACCACCGGTGCCAACTTGCTGGTTGACCAGACCAAGGCCGTCCAGTACCTCAACGAAATCAAGGACTCCGTTGTCTCTGGTTTCCAGTGGGCCACCCGTGAGGGCCCCATTGCTGAGGAGCCCATGCGCTCCATCCGTTTCAACATCCTTGATGTTACTCTCCACGCTGATGCTATTCACCGTGGTGGTGGTCAGATCATCCCCACTGCTCGTCGTGTCCTCTACGCTGCTACCCTGCTTGCCGACCCCGGTATCCTCGAGCCCATCTTCAACGTCGAGATCCAGGTTCCCGAGCAGGCCATGGGTGGTATCTACGGTGTCCTTACCCGCCGCCGTGGTCACGTCTACACCGAGGAGCAGCGCCCCGGTACTCCTCTGTTCAACGTCAAGGCTTACCTCCCCGTCAACGAGTCCTTCGGTTTCCCCGGCGAGCTTCGCCAGGCCACCGGTGGACAGGCCTTCCCTCAGTCCGTTTTCGACCACTGGGCTGTTCTTCCTGGTGGTTCTCCTCTTGACACCACCTCTAAGCCTGGTCAGGTCGTCACTGAGATGCGTAAGCGCAAGGGTCTCAAGGAGCAGGTCCCTGGTTACGAGAACGTAAGTCTACTCATTCATGTTCCCTCATCGCTGCTCTATCTGTGTCTAACCTCTTCGATAGTACTACGACAAGCTGTAAACATCTTCTTTGCAAACCGACTAGGTTTCAAGTCTAATTGGGTTGGAATCCTATGTTTATGAGATTGATGAACGCAATACCCGGCCAATGTTAAAAAGGGACACAACCGTGCAAGGAGATATAGCGACGCAATACAGCTTAATGTCGTTCAGGTTTTCGATTAACTAGAGCAGTAGAAACCGGTGTGCTCATGCATTTGCTACGGCCTTCCTTTTGATTTTCCTTATTGTTACGTTAACGACTTCGAGGGCTTTTACGTACTGGCTGTTCTCTAGTTGGACACGAAAAAAATGAATTTGTTCAATGTTCATTCTGATCATAATCGTAAAGTAGAAACAGTAGTGAAGCCTATACACTGCACACTGAAGATTTCTTAAGACCTTCGACGGCTGAGAGTGGCCACTTGCTCGGTCGAGTGACATCACGTGACTACCCGCATCCGCGTTTCCTCGCAGCTCCTCGGGCCCCATCCGCAAAAGCTCTCATTTGTGCTGCGATTGCTTCCGCAACGCGATCCTCAATATTCATTAACCCACCACTGTTCCTTGTTCTTGCAATGCCATAGGCTTTCGCGCACAATTAATCTCCTAACCCAGGCAATTTGCGCGCTGCTACGCTAGCTTTGCAGCTCCACTCGAACTAGGCCTGGAATCACCTTCAAGCTCCAAAATTCCTCCGAGGACTTGCACGACCCAGCGATTCAACGCCCGTCACTGATCCACGTTACCTAAATTGTGCGATACCATGCAGCTCACCGAGGAAAAGGCCACGGAGGTCAAGAACTGGGTGGTGAAAAAGCTGGAAGACATGTAAGGCGTTTGACGCGCTGCAACAACTGCTAAAATTCTCGCGATCTAACTCTGCTTTAGCTCGGATGCGGACTCGGACGTGCTGGCGGATTATGTATTGGCTCTTATCAGGACCGATGCTCCCGATGAGGAGATCCGAAAGGCGTCTGTTGAGAATCTGGAGGACTTTCTAAGGGAGCGTGAGTTTAGCCTTGCTGCTCCGAGGTGTCTGGGTTGCGGTCGCTAACTCTCTTGTTTTGATGGTAGACACGAGCGAATTTGTTGATGAACTTTTTGCTACATTCGCATCCAAGCAAGCCCCTCCGTCTGCACCAAACCCGGCGGGCCAGCTGCAAACGCCCCAGAGTTCGGCATCAGTTCCTCAGATACCAGTACCTTCAAAACCACCGAGTGCCGCTTTACACGGATCTTACGTACCTCCTGCGTATACCGAGGGTTCGTTCAATAACAGCCGTAAGCGAACGTATAATGATGGGTTCAGCGGGGAGAATGACCGTGAGGATGTTGTTCAGCAGCGCAATTTCAAGACCCCGCGTAGAGGGCGTGGCGGTGGACGAGGCGATTGGATGGGGAGAGACGGTCACGCGGCGGCTAGGCCCCCTGGACAATTTCCTCATCCGTCCCCTGGCGGGTTTCCTGTCATGCCTCCGGCATTCCCTGGTTTTGATCAGAATGACCCAATGGCCGCTATGATGGCGCTTCAAGGAATGGGATTCCCGCAGATGCCGGGGATGCCTCCCATGCCTATGCCTCCGGGAGGCGGCGCACCCGGCCAACAAGGCGATCAGATAGGAGCGAAGAGCACGGAGAAATGCCCGTTCTACGAAACGCAGGGAATCTGCTACCTCGGAGCGGCGTGCCCGTACCAGCATGATATTGTACCGGGTTCCTCAAGACCTGATGGTAAGTACCACACTAGTGGATTTCTCACGTTGCTGATCGAGTATGCTCATTTGACTTGTAGAATATGACCCGAAATCATCACACATTGTTTCAGACTTCCAAAGACGCAGCTCTGAGGCTCCGATGCGCGGAAACGACCGAGGTCGAGGTCGAGGCCGGGGTCGTGGTGGTGATAGAGGCGGCTTCGCGAACCGCGGCCGTCGAGCAGAGTTCTCTTCGGCTGGGCCAAGTGACGACCCATCAGTCAAGACCATCGTTGTGGAGCAGATTCCTGATGACAAGCTTGATGACCTTACAGTGCGAGAGTTCTTTTCCCAATTCGGTGAGATCACGGACATCTCTCTCCAAGCACAGAGGAAGCTTGCTCTAGTCACATATGACGACCACGCTGCTGCCAAGGCAGCTTGGTCCAGCCCGAAGGTGATCTTTGATAACAGATTCGTGAAAGTATACTGGCATAAACCAAAGGGAGAGCGGAATACTGATCAGCGCCCGGGATACAATGACAATCGCGAAGAGTCACAACCGTTCGATAGGGAAGAGTTCGAGAGACAACAAGAAGAAGCGCAAAGAGCTCATGAAGAAAAGCTTAAGCGACGACAAGAAACAGAAGCGGCGAAGCAAGCTCTCGAGAAACAGCGCGAGGAACTCCTCAAGAAACAAGAAGAAGAGAAGCAGCGCTTGCTTCAAAAAATTGGCGCCGCAACACCCAGCAGCGCCTCTCCAAATGAATCAGCCGCACAATCCCCCTCAGACGAAAACGCCAGCGAACAAACCAAGCAGCTACGAGCGCAACTTGCTGCCCTCGAGGCTGAGGCCAAATCCCTGGGCCTAGACCCCAACAACTCTTCAGATACTAGTCAATCCTTGCGTGGCCGGGGCAGAGGAGGCTACTTTGGCGGTCGTGGCGGCTACCCGCCACGTGGGCGCGGCTATGACCCATCATATCGCGGCTCGTATCGTGGCCGAGGCGGCATCTCTTCACGCGGCCGCGGTGGCGTCCTACGTCTCGACAATAGGCCCAAGCGCGTGGCAGTCTCTGGTATCAAGCCGAATTCCGAACAGGACGAGGCATTCCGGCAGTTCCTAATCGTAAGTGCAGTCCAGCCAATTTTAATTCCAATCCCGGTTGCACACTTGAGATACAGCAACAACATCAACCTCAACCTTACGCAACTCAGTGAACTGACCTCTTCCACCCACAGGGCGTCGGCGACTACGACTCCATAACACCCAACCCGGATCCCAACGACCCAGACTCCCTACTAATCGCCTTCAAGGAACGCTACATCGCCGAGAAATTCTTCTACGGCGCTCGAAATATCCCCTCAGTCGGCGAGATCCAACTCTCATGGGTTCCAAACCCGCCTCTCCCTGCTCCCTCGTCATCATCAGGTCAATCCGGTTCGCTACATTCAGCGTCCGCGCCGGGGCTAGCTGCCAAGGCCGCTCTTTCCGACGAGGACACGATTATGGATTCTGCGCCTGCCCCTGCGCAGGGCGATCAGGCTGGTCGGAGAGATGGGAATGTGAATGCGGATGTGGATTACGATGTCGCGGAGGAGGATGATAGCTGGGGTGTGCAATGATGGCCCACACCAGGTATTATATTGGGAACATCAAGGCTGATTCTGGCAGTCTACCCCGACCAGAGAGGGGAGAATGTGGCGGATTTTGTCTTGTCTCTATTGCAGGGGCCGTTTCGATTTTTCCCCATCTCTCACTTTCTTTGACTGCTATACTTCTGGTCATGTTCATAGATTTCTCTTTGATTGAAGAACTTACGACTTCGCAATGGGATTGATTGCAAAGGATCTAGTAGTGTACTATGGTACTTACCCAGCTCAGCTGTGCGGCATCTTGAGTGTCTGCGCTACTTCTCTAATACCATAGAAGAATGAATGCTACACAGACGTAATCCAGGGCGGAAGGCTTCAAAGTCTTGGGATACTCGCATATCTTTACCTATGTATAGAGCGAGTGTCTCGAAGTCACGTGTTCTCCGCACCCTATGTCATCCTCCTGACGCATTGCATGCTTGTGTCCAAGGTAGTATACCAGTTGGAGGGGCGCTCAGACTTAGAATCAATTTGGCAAGGACTTTTCTTATCTCTCAAAGTTAGCAGTAGAGCAGAGAGGCCGACAGCGACGAAAGCAAATACAGGCAGCAAATGAGCAAGCATAGAATAGCAACGTGCGGTCGTATTTAAGGGATACATAAGCGCATAGGTGGCATGCCAGAAAGGAGTCCCCCTCCCCCACAGGAAACAAAAAAATATGAAAAAAAGAGAAATTGCAGCAAGTTAAATAAAAGCGCAAGCTGGTCCTGAAACTGGGGGAGGCAGCGAGTGGCTGAGACGAGATGATCAAGCTTTCTTGAAAGCCTTCATGGGGATTCTAGGAGGGGACCCATCTCTTCTACCAGAACGTTTGCCTTCATCTTCCACTCCTGTATCTCCTTGAAGGTCTGGGAACTTGTCCATCGTTCAACGCTGCGTACTAGCAGCCCAGGAATGGTTAATCCTAGTCTTTGTTTACCATCTAGGCGCGGGTCATCCTTGTGACGGAAGTGTCGCGCTGCCGAGTCCACACTTACGGACCGGTGATGAAACGTGGATTCGATTGTTTCGAGTGTGTGTATTTCCACCTCCACGTCCCAGAAAGAGGTTGCGGTTGCATTCTGTGCAGTTGCCGTGTAGATCTTGAGAAGCTGCTCATAAGGTTTGTCGCCTGGTTTGATTTTGGAGGGATCCTTCAAGAGGAGTTGGACGGTCTACTTGGAGAGAACGTCGGCCACCATGGCCCGGATGCGACCTTCACGATACTCGCGTGTCAATCGGCCAAATTCGTAATTCTTGCCGCGGTCTTTATCGCGGTGTATATTTGCCAGTCGGCAGGTAGAGACTCTCCAGAGTTCGTACAGCTCGGGGTTAGCTATGGCAGATTAGTCACAATAGTACGGATTCAGGGTACATAAAGAGACCCTTACCTTTCTTAAACTGCTTTCCCAGGTCGTATAGATCGTTGGCAAATCCCACCTGCCGTTGTGTTTCCAGGCTGCCCTGCGTTCCGACCGTGGGATCGGCCCGATATACCAGAACGGATTCGTGTAGAACTGGTCAACCATATCTTTCGTGATAAGCATAGAGAGAGATTCTCGAGCATGTGCCCGAGTAGCCATGTCATTTTTATGTTTTGACTGCGGTCTTTGTTCGTTCGCAGCGCTATATTTGGCATCCGATGCTACGCTTGAGTAACAAAGGACTATGTAGAGCTTCCCAAGATTATGAAGATATGGATGGTACGCGAGCGCCTAGACCTCCCTTTTTCTTTTCTTTTCTTTTCTTTTCTTTTCTTTTTCTCGCTCTTATGTACAGATACATAAAATAAGAAGAAAAACTTGTCTCATCCCCTTTCATTGAGAGGCAAAAAAGGGCTTTAATTGCTGCCTGCCTTCGAGTGTCCGCGGACTAAGGACGCCCATGATCGCAGCATAAAAGCTCCTGTTAGACAGTCACAAAAGGTTCGCTACTGGCTAAGGATCCGGGGAGGTACGCTGTACGCTGGATGTTGATGGATCGGCCAATAAAGGGAAGCCAAGTATACATGTAGTAGTATTAGACCTTGTTTGCCGTATTCGTCCATAAGATGCATTTCACGTAAACGGCCCCCTAGTAAAGAAGAACGGCGGCAGGGCCAACGAAAGAAGCGTGGGAGTAGGGGATGAAGGGGTCAGGCTGGAAGGCAACATGCAGCGGCTGAATCCCGTGACAAGAGCAGAAGAAGGCGTTCCCCATTGTCAAGATCCGTTCTTCTTACACCAACCTCTGACTAGTTCCTCTTTTGCTATCCAGATATCTATTCTCGGTCTACTTGGAAGATATGAATACTGCTCAGAACCACTATAGGTATACCGTGGCCGTCGACTACGGTACCACGTTCACGAGTATGTGTTAGGCTTGCCCTCTCCAAATTTTGCTTGCTGACCTCAGTCATTTTTGGAGAGGTTGCCTGCAGCGATACGGTAGGGTCACTTGCCCCGCAGATCTCGTGGATCAGAAACTGGCCGAAGGGGGGCACCGCACTTTGCGTGCCCTCCAGAATTGCCTACATCACGGACGAGGCCTTCCAATGAGGCTATGGTATTCAGCCTACCATGAGATCGTGCGCATGGACAAAGTTACTTATCGACCAGGAAGCTAGAGAGGGCCAATTTCGGGAGGAAACACTGATGTTTCAGGACTTGTATGGGATATTCTACAAGCCCCATGGGAAGCAGCATACCGACATTGTGAAGGATTTTCTCCAGGCCATTCATGCACACGTGCTTGAACAGCTAAAGAGGGCTTCTGGCTTAAAGCCGGAAGGCTTTGAGATCAATTTTGTGCTGACTACTCCTGTTTCATGGCCTGAGCAAGCTCGGGCTACACTTAGGCAAATAGCCGTTGATGCTGGCTTCCAGGGTGAAGCAAGACCATGCGACCAACTATCTATCACTACCGAAGCTGAAGGGGCAGCCTATGCCGTCCTAAAAGAACATGAAGGGGGTCTTCAGGTCAGCTATCAGAACTCTCCCGGGTGCTCTATCTATGCCACTAACCATGAATTTATCGCGCAGGATGGTGATGGTCTACTTGTTGTCGATTGCGGGGGGGGGGGGGGGGGCACCATGGTATGCACATAGTCATAGTCAATATTTTTATGGTTTCAGTATTGGCTAACAGGTGTTCGCCATCTGCGGTAGGACATGGCATCATTTTACCTTTCTCGAACTTTGTCTGGCCTTCGTGTTACCCAGATTGTCTCTGAAATGGGTCAGTCCACTGTGTATTCTCTCGAACGGTTATCATGACTGACACTATACTAGGGACGAAATGCGGGTCTTGCGCCATCGATGCCAACCTGTACAGATTATTGTCTAATCTATTCGGGGAAACGTTCGATACGCTGGATGTGGCTATGAAGGCCCCTGGAAGCGTTTTCGCGAACGAGGTAGAAATTCTGAAGAGAACATTTGACGCATCCGAAGCAAGGTACCAATATTGCCCCTACCATTGCCACGACTGGCCGGGCGTGGCAATCCGCATTATAATTCCCGAGGCCGATATGTTATTCTGTCCCAGGAAGAAGCCTCTCAGCATCTGTTCGAACCTGTTATCAACAAGGTCATTGAGACACTAGTGGGTCATATAAACCTAGCGAGCCGATTTGCCAGGGGCCGTAACCCAATCAACGTGAGGAGCTGCCTACAAAACCTGCATAGTTATGTAGAAACTGATGAGATCGAGCCATAGAAAATTGCCATGGTTGGAGGCTTCAGCTGCTCTCCTTACTTACAATGGAGAATCATCAACAGCGGGATTGGGGGTCAGGGGGTCCAATTCCTAGCCGTTAACCAACCGTAAGTCATACCCTTCTACCTTCTCAGTGCCAGCCTTTGATTTGTCCCTAGACAACTAGCTGTCGCCAGAGGCGCAGTGATTCGTCACATCTGCGGGGCATTTGTGACTACGCCGCAGTTCCCATACAGCTATGCAATTGAGATTTGTCGCCCAGTCAGAGATGGAGACGATCTGACCGAACAGCACAGAGATAGAGTGACCAACCTGGCCATGAGCGGCAACGTTGTCGCATGGATAATCAACAAGGTAAATATTGGCATCCTCTGCTTGCGACAAGTGAATGTTACAACCTCCTAGGGAGAAGAGCTCCAGCGAGACTGGGTTTATGTGGAGGAGACATATATATCTCATGGTCCGCTAGACCCGCTCACACGAAATATCCATATTTACCGATGTAGTCTTGACGCGCGCCCTAATTACATCAACCGGAACCGGCAAGAGTTCCATGGTATGTACCGGCCGTTCCAATTTTTTAAACTTGGTACCTAACACTGGTTTACCTTTAGCGCTCGAGCACGTGGCTGTTGTTCAAGCAGATTTCGATCTCATACACTGACCGTCCTCTTTCCCCAGCATCGAACTCAATGGGGGACGGGTCTACATGTTGAAGTGCAAGATTGAAGTGAGGATAACAAAGATGCCCTACGAACTAGGGTTTAGGGCGTCAACAACTGAAGGAGTTCAAATTGGAGAACAAACTATCCCTGTCCCGCTACCTTTCCAGTAAGTGGTCGCGGGCGTGCGAATGAGGACATCCAGCACCATGGATCTTCTCCTTTGGGGAAGAAACCTGTTCTCTAATCAGATAACGCGGGAGCAAGGGCATAAGGCCAGCCTGAACTCGTTAGTTCATACGGGTCATTTTATGGTTGTTCAAGTAGCGATTTTAGCGTCACTCAAATACATAAGACTCCTGGTTCTCTTGGCAAGATTTTTTCTGCTGCCGCCGGTTGCTATACATAGAGCCTAGCTCATTGTTTGGCTACCAATTCAGTCTCCATCGATACGCCTACATCTAATGGCCCTGTGACCACAGCAGTTTTCTTGTGACAGCAGCCAACCAGGGTAAGAGACAGTAGCACACAGACTGCATGCAGAATCAAGACTGTAGCAGACAAGTGATACAGGCAGTTGCTGCTTTAGACATATATCTTCCCCATATTCTCAAGGACTTAAATAGATCAAAGCAAGGGCAATGGTTATTGTGTATTCGGGCTGCATTCCAATCAACGAGTGTTAGCTCCATCTCAACAAGCCTTGTCATCAGCTTATCCGTGTTCGATGTGCCTAGTTGGTCGGCCCTGTCTTCCTTGTACTTTTCCAGATTTGTTCAGTCCTGTTCCTAGACAGACACCACAAAGTTATTGAACGGTATCTCGACCTGGACAATCCCTCCAACCAACCGATCAAGGTCCGCAAGCTTCTCGACCCTATACTTCTCCAACACGTACTCCTGGCCCGAGGCAAGGAGAGCCGCAACAAGGCCCCCAAGTGGTGTAATCCCATTCCTCTCGCCAATCCCCAACACCGTCGTGTCGATGTGGGTAGCCCCAGCCTCGAGCGCAACAAGCGCATTCGCAATCGCACACCCGGTGTCATTGTGGAAGTGCGTCTCAATGTCACACCCGATGGCCTGGCGAAGGGCGTCGATCTTCTCGTAGACTTCAAGTGGACTCGCGCCGCCGACTGTATCAGCAATGCCAACGCGGTTTGCACCGAGCTGGTCCATGAGCGAGTAGAGTTTGAGGATCTCAGCGAAATCCGAGCGGAACGAGTCCTCGCCCGAAAAGCGGATTTCGATGTTCTGCGACTTGACGTAGGCGATGATCGAGGCCGCAGTGCGCGCTATGTAGGCGAGGTCTTTGCCGTGGGAGTGGGACATCAGGTGGCTGGATGTGCCGATGCACATGTTGCTATGTCGATTGCCGTTAGTCACGGGTGTGTGTGTGTGTGTGTGTGTGTGTGATTTGATAGGGAGATAATAAACATACATTCCGTCGACGCCCGTTTCAACAGCGATCTTTGCATCCTCCATGTTGCAACGGATGTGGCACAGTATCTAGCGCATTGTTAGCCTTGTCAAATACATCCATAGCAGGGCCACGGCCGTCACGCTCAACCTACCTTGGCCTTCAGTCCCAGCTTACAGATGGCTTCGCAATCAGCCCTCGACTGGGGAGAAGCAGCGGGCGACGTCAACTCAATCTATGCACGCTGTGAGTTAGGCAAAAATATAACTCCATTATAAGCGGGCAGCCATACATATTCCACGCCAAACTCATCCAGCGCCTTGGCAATCTTGATCTTCTGCGCTGTGTCGAAGTGCGCCATTGCAAACTGCTCGCCCTCACGCAGCGTGCTATCAATGATGCTAAAATCAAAGTAGTTTTCTCCAAATGGGCTGACCAAATTGACCGCCGTTGCAATCAGGTTCGGAAGCCCATCGTCTTCGACGGGGCCCATTAGGGAGGCTTCCAAGATAGCGCCTTGATCATGTCCTAGTTGAAGTGAAGAGAGAAAAGAGTAAGCCAAACAGGGTACCCAAACCCCAAGGGAAAAAATCGTATCTTACCATTTCCAGAGATAATCTCATGCGAGCTCTCGCCGCCCCCGTGCCCTGGAGCGCCGTTATTGCTGCTGCTGGCGCCATTGCCCATGGTATGGCTGGTATGGTGCGAAATAGGGTTGGTAGCGGACCACATGTTATCTGGCGTAGCATTCGATGAGGTTTGGTCTGCGTAATTGATTGTATCCGAGAATGCAGTGTGTGTGGTTAGACGTTTGTTGGCTTGAGCAGTGCCTTTATAAGTAGTTGAACTACACCAAGTATGACTCACAAACAGTGGAAATTAGTTTCCCCTGATCGGCTTCGAAAACGAGTCAACAATCCTGTAGAGGAATCGTTCTAATCCTGGTTAAACTGTTTTGCACTTGGATATTCCCGAAATGGTTCTTCCTAATTGGCTTTGTCGGAATTTCGAAGTTTGTACCTCGGTAGGCAGGTGCTATGCCTTTACTGGGGAGAGTCCAACCTTTAACTAATGGTCACCAGCTGAGCTACGGGAGAGCTCTCTACGGTACTCTCAGTGAATCAGCCAGTCACCTCGCCTTGAAGCTCCAAAGCAGCCTCTTTTCTACCGGATTGGCCTTTCTCAGGAAAGGGTTGGTGAATACTTACCTACCATACATACTAGTGTCAACCTAGAGGGAATTTGCAACAGAACGCGCGATGGAGTCAGGCCGGGCCGGGCACTGCACGCACTTGCCTCATGTGGCTGAATGGGATGTGCCCTTTTATTTTAAGAAGGAGCCAGGTTGAATCGTACTTTAAAGGCAGGAGCGATGGATGCTACATTGTCGCACCTGCCGTCCGAGGATCCTGGCCCCACTGCGACGCACGCCTGCCGTTTTGGGATTATTATCTAGAACGCGGCGCGAACTTGGAAGGAGCGATGGTGATTGACCTCGTCCACGCGCGGGAACCGCGGTTCTCTTGATATTAGTAGATGCGAAGCCAAAGTATGATTCTGCGGCCACATCCCAGCATGACAGCCTCGCGTACCTGCTCCTTCCCCCATGCCCACATCACGTTTCTGGAACCTAGACACCCCTGGCATCCCGTACGGTCAAGCGGTACAATGTAGCTGCTCATTATCGGAGGGATCCAGGTTCGCGATATCTCGCCCGGGTTGTCCGTCGATAGTGCGGTTGACTCATGTTTTCTTCGTACGAATGCTGTTTTCTGGTAGCTGAAGTATATAGGGCGGTTATACGTCTAAGACGCTTATCTCTCTGGGGATGAAGCACATCTACTCTATTAGGCGCATTTCAGCGAAAGTTTGGTGGTAACCAAGTTGCTTTCAAAACAAAATTCAATTCCAGCGTCTATCACTATTTCATGTCTGGGGAACCAACTCGACCGTGTATCCATCCTATTGCATGGTTAGTAAAGCTTCAAAATCAAACAGTGACCGAACTGATCCTGGTTGACGGTGCGAAGGGTGCAGAGGAAAAAGTGTTCGTAATAGGGGCCACTCACCGGATCCGCAACAAATGCAATACGATCAAACACTGCTTTATAGTTGGGATGGATCTCACCAATGCCCACACCACGCTCCTCCTCCCACGAGCTCAGCGGTATCATCTCCCGGGTGGTGACGCCCAAGTCCTTGATAACGGGTACACCCGCCTTCTTTAGCCGCTCAAGCGTGGCAGGAACGTCAGGTACAGTGAATCCCAAATGTCCGAATCCCAGATCGGGAGGCGCGTTTCCCGTGGACACTTCGTAGCCGCCTTCCGCGGTGGGTTTCTCCGAACCGTGGACGTGGTACAGTTCCAGTAGGCCTAGGGTTTGCGTGAGATTGTGGTGACTTGCGACCTTGTCGGACCAAGCAGAGAGGTCGGCACGATCTTCTGCGGTAGATGGGTAGCCGAGATAATAAATTGTAAAGGGGCCAGTGTTCATGGTGAAGACAGTGCGCATCCCCATAAGGTCCATGTAGAAATGGAGAGAGCGCTGTGGGTCGCGGATGCGGAGCATAAAGTGGTTGAGTTTGAAACCGGCCGTGGGGCTATTTTCCGGTAGCACAGCGTCGGTTTTGTGGCCACCGGGGAGGAACGCCCCGACCTCGAACGGCGACGGGGAGGTTTGCGAATTGCTCATGCTAGCTCGTAGCAAGCGGTTCAATTGCACTGTTTGATTCTCAAAGAGGTTTTAGAAATCTCAGCACTGTGGATGGGCGAATCAGTCGCTTGAGTCAGAGCAGAGCGATCGCGGTTGTAGCAGGTCCTAACGAGTTTGGTTGGAAATGGTACGCTTTCTGAGGTGCCTTGCAATCCATGACTTTGGAGACTGGGGATGTCGGGGTATTTGTACCACCACTCCGGGGATCCTCCGACCCGATTGCGCCGGAAACCATTCTTTACTCATGGAGATACCCCATAGATACACCCGTGGCCACGTGGGGCTATCTAGGAACCCCAGAAGGCTGGGTCTAGTACAACGGCTGTGGTCACAGTGAGTATAGCAGTCTTGGAGAACCAGAGGCCGGCTTTCTATGTTTCTGGGAGAGAACTGTTTCCCACCGCGGAACCGACCGCTGGGCCCGTCCGCGCAGCTGTCGAGCGATTCGAGTAGTTTACATCATCGTCGCTATCGCTGTCCATTTGATCGAGCATCAGATCGATCTCATCCCCGGCTCGGGCCGCAGGTTTATCAGCAAGATTACTGCTGCTAGCTTGACTATCAGTAGGTACCGCAGGCGTCTGCACAATGGGCCAAGCGCCATCAATAGCCATAGTGTCCAGTGTGTTCTGTGAGTTCTGGGAGTTTGAATGATACCCAGAAGTACCCGGGCTAGACATGAAAATCAAAGTTTCAATGGCATCCTGTTCCATCGAAGAGCTTTGCGAATTTTCGCTCAATCCATTGTACGGTGCCATCACATGATGGCCCAAGGGCCGAAGAGGCGGTGTTTCTGGTACCATGATGACGTCCGAGTCAACCTTGATCTCTTGTTGTGAAAGGTGGCGTCTATGAAGAGGGAAGGGCGAATATCGCGGACTGCTCACAGAAGTATCGGCATTGGGGCGGCGGCGTTGGCTGTTCACCCTGCCCGAAACAATATCCGCGGGGGGAGCAAGTCCTAGAGCTGAATCCACAGATGTCGAGATTGCGGAGCGCTTCTGGGAATCAGGTTGCGAAGGCGAATACATACCGTCCGTTATGCTTACCGGGGAGGATCGAGCAGGCATTTCCAGAGGGTAGATGCTGGATGCTGCGGGAATATCCGGAGCAGAAACTGTGGTGCCATCTGGAGAACAATTCGCGGCTGAACGTTGGCCTTCAACGTCACTTATCGATGATATGTGCTCTCCTCTAATCAGAGTCTCTGCGCTTAGACTCGGTGTGGAGAAGCGATGTTGAAGCAGGTGATTGCTAGATTGTGAAAGCCGCTTCTTCTCGACCTTGGCCGCAGCATAAGACAACCGCGAGCGTAACTGAACAGACAGCTGCGGAGAATCAGCATCACCTAGAAAGAAGCAAAAAGACATTCTCCTTACCGCAGCAATTCTAGGGTCACGTAGACTAGATCCAATGCTTCGGGATCGCCGCCGTCGGGCATCGTCTAACCCTAACAGGGGTTGGACAGTTGTAGAACTAGTAGAGGGCGCTCGCGTGTGACCGAATGTTTTCTGGCGTGGTTTACCACTTTCTTCCTTCATTCCATCATTACCTGGCATGGCTTTATTCTGCTCATGCATATGTTCTCCAGATGACAGGTCTGCTTGCGGGGCTAAACCCGGAGAGTTGTACTGCCATGCCTGGGCATTAGCAGAGGCTACTTTCGTCCCCGAGGGAGTACATAATTGCACGTTTGGAACCATATGCTGCGATGATTTGGCAATCTCGGTACTCGGGGCCGGCTTAGCACCGTGCTCCAACTTGCTGTGCAATTGCGCATTCGAAACTGATTCATGGGCATGATGCAGCGATACAGGCTTCATGTTCTGCATATCTCGATGGCGATTAGTTTGTAGCGAGGCGTCCATCTTGATCAATTGTGCACTGGGCTGCGTGTTTCTTGCTAGGTACGGCGCAGCGACGAAGTATAACTCTCTATTGACGTCCGCGTATGTCAAACTTGAAGAAGCTTGTCAGTGGTCTCGAGCAGTCCGGTAAGCCGATCTCGTCATTCCCCAGATCAAGAGGCGGGAAGGACCGATGTCGAATATCGATCGGGATATGCAAAGCGCCGCGCGACTCAATTTTAAGAATACAAAGCGGAATATCCTTCCAGGCGCTTCGCGGCAAGGCGCATCCCCTTGAAAGCGGCGCCACAGGTCCTTATAGTCGTACCCAGAAACAAGTCGAACCGCTTGAGGTCTCCACTTGACCGCGATGGCATGGGTCGGGAGCGGAGATGTGAAGAGAGGGGAAGTGGGAACGCTCAAAACATGTTAAATCTGTAAAGGGCCACATGAGAGGAACAAAGCCCGTTATACCAAAAAGAAAGCTCGGTGTCGCTTAGCCTGCTGCCGCCGTTACGTATGTCGGTAGTTGACTTGTCGCCCGCAACAATTGAGACACGCGGGCGCTCGACACCGACGCGTCCGTGGCGCGATCACGTGATTAAATTCCTGAAAAGCCAGGCACTAATGCCAGGCCGAATTAGACCTGTTATATGATCCGTCATAGCTACCTAAGTCTTTATCTAGAGTTATTTAGGACAATTATTGCTAAAAGCGTACGAAGCTAACATATCCTTGTTGCTGGGCCGGTGTCTCGTAGGGCAAGACAATAAATAGCACGCCTTCTGAGAGTGCTGAATGAAGGGGAAATTGTTAGCATCTATAGCCTTTTGCTCGATAGGTATCTCTAAACGCCATCTATCATGCCACTAGCAGCAACCAATGCACTTTTAAAGCGAATATATATGCAATCGACCTCCGACAGTCAGTCAGTCATTACCTGCGTTTCTTTCCACCACCACCACCTTCACCGTCGTCGTTCTTCCGCTTCTTGCCCTCTCTCCGCCAGTACTCGTCGCGTTCTCTCTTCTCACGCTCGGCCTTCTTCTCGAGACCATCCGCCACCTTGGCGCGGTAAACCTTCCTGCGTTCCTCCTGCTTTACGGCGCGCTTGGCTTGTTTTTCGTTCCGCAGTGTGTTGAGCTTCTGCATCAGGTCTCTAGCCTTCTTTTCCTCGCCGCCTATCACAACTGCACGCTTCTGCAAATAAGTCTTGTTCTTCTTGGCCGTGGTCTTAACGATCTGCGACTTGAACGGGAGATCTGTAGCCAGCTGGCGTGGGACGCGGAGCGGGTTGAAGTGGCGCTCAGGCCGCTCAATCTTGCGGTACGCGGAGTCCTTGTTCAATGGTGTGGCGATTCCCTTCTCGCGACGGACTTCACCTGTCAAGCGCATACCCTGCCACCCGGAGTCGCCTTCGGTGTCACCCTCGCCCAAGTCTAGGAGGTTGGTAACTGAATTATAGAAGCGGTGAGGTTTGATGGGGTACCAGGCACGTAGGAAGACAATGTCGCTCATAAGAATCTTGTCTTCGAATGTAGCACGGAAGTAGCCCTCCGGTTTGCTCAGGGCTCGCTTGATTTGACCTCTGATACCGGAGACTGTCCGGATGGATGCGCCCTCGAACTTGGCGATTTCTAGGGAGGAGTTGAACATATCCTTGATGAAGGCTGTGTTCTTGAAAATCTTGTATGGCACACCGGTGAGCTTGAGCTTCTTCACGATTTCCGTGTGTTCGTCCACGCTGAGCACGACACCAGTGGCGGCGATTCGGAAACCGGGGTTCTTGTTGGAAAAGGACTGGACGCAACAGAAACCGGTGTTGGGGGCGACCAGCGGGCCGTAGAATGTACCGAAACAATGCATATGCTCAGGAGAGTATTTGAGCATACGGTTACGCGTTCGGCTGTCCGATGTGCTGTAGATGGGGAGGGATTGGAAGCGACGCCAGCCAAGTGAGAAGATCAGGGGGTCGTTGCTCTTTAAGATCTTCTTGTGCCAGCGGTGTCTCTTGATTCGAATCTGGACATATCCGAAGCGGTCCTCGGTTGGTGCTAATCCTCCAACGATGACGGGATATCGAGGGCTGAACTTGGTAGCAAACTCGCAGGGTACTTTCTCAAGCACAATACGAGCATAGGTCCCTGCCTTGAAGCCCTCAGCCCTAGCTCTGGAAGCGGGATCGAGAGTTTCGAATTCGGCGCGGTTGATATCGGCCTGCTTTTGCATTTTGGCCTTTTGCGCGTCGTACCATTCGTCCTCACCAAATTCCTCGTCGGGTTCGGCACCGTCTTGTCGTGAGTTGTCCTTCGAGTTGGCGAACCCCTCTCGGTCTTCCTCTTCGAACCTAAGCCTCAATTCTTCCTTCTTCTTAGCGTTTCGCGCACGCTCATCTTCCAGATCCTCGGGCTCGTCGTTTTCCTCTCCGTCCTCGCCATTGTCAGCATCCTCGATTCCATTAAACACCTCTCCTGTTTCGAGATCTTCAAATGCACCGTCACCTTCATCGTCCTCGTCAAACGCATCATCCACGTCCTCGTCGTCGTCGTCATCGCCGCCACCAGACATTCTAGAGTTTGCGAACCGGCTTCGCAATAATTCAATCATTTCTTCATCTTGCCACTTTTGCTCCAGCTTCTCGTAGTCGAACTCTGGAATAGCACGGTACTCGGCCTGCTCCTCCTGCTCGACGTTCGTCTTCTTGAAGAAGTTATCTTCGTCCTCCTCGGCCTCGATATCTTCCTCTTCTTCCTCTTCTCCGCGCCAGCGCGCTATCACCTCAGCTGGTGTCATTGACTCGTCATACATGATGCGCGAGAGATCTGTGACACGGTACCTGGGGCGCTTAGCGTGGAATGCTTTGGCGTTAGCAAGCATATTGCTCTTCCATCGGATGTTTCCGTCATCCTCATCATCCGACTCTTCATCATCAACGTCACTTTCCAGGACTTGGTCTTCCACGGATGAGATAGATCCAAGATCGGAATCACTGTCGGCGAAAGCGATGTCCGATTCAATCCGTGAAATGCCTCCGTTTTGTCGTTCTTTGAAGGAAGCTTCGAAGTCTGCGGGCGCCGAAACATCCACTTCTTCCGCGTCATCGTCACTACCATCTTCCAAATCATCCTCATCTATCTCCTCACCTTCCTCTTCCTCTCCACTCTCGAAACCCTCGTCTTCATCGGACGCGTTTTGATCCTCATTGCCACCGGCAAATCGAACATGTCTCTTGTGCTTTCTGCCGGTAGTGCCATCTTCGTCTTCTGCCTGTTTGATCGCCTCTCCTCCCCGGAATAGGCGGACACCGCTATCCGCCTCGCCAAGAAGTTTCCGCTCGCCCTGCAAGCCGACCACTAATTGCTCACCCAAGCCACGGTCCTGGTCATCATCATCGTCCTCTTCCCTGTTGAAATTAGACGTCTTCACGTCAATATAGACAGCATCCTTGTCGACTAAAACTCCTCCGACATCAGACATGGGCGCAAACAGCAGCTTTTGTTTTTCGCCCAATCTGCGCTTGCTCGCTTTCCCAGTTGTCTTTGCTATCTGCTGATCCATATACGGGGTAGGGCAAGGGTCTGGAAGAGCCTCGATTCCAGAAACTGTTAGGTCACCAACTCCAGGTACGTGCACACGTGCTCCTTGTGCCGGGAAGTTGGTGCCTCGTAGGTAACCGTATAACGCCACAGTTCGGTCACATTTCGGATCTTCTTCGATTTCTGTCGGCGGTGTAATGTCGAGGAATCGGTCTGCGAGTGCATAAGGGTGAGAGTTGCGCCATACTAGCGGCCGCGGGTTCTTCATGACAGAGAGAAAGCGAGAGAGATTGTGCACCTCACGATCGGGATAGCGGCCGTTGATCACTCCGGAGAAATAGAAAAGCTTCGCACCATTGTACAACTCGCTCCAGAATCGATGCTTCAAACGTTTCTTCGCGGTTCGTAACGTACTTTGCTTCTTGAAAAGATCCAGGTGTGTAAGAATGCCGAATACATTTCCAGGCATACCACTCGAAGCGAGAACATTGAGAAATTCCATGGTCTCCATCTCGAAACCGTAGTTACCGTCAATCATCAGAAGAACGATATCGGCGATCTTGGCCACATCGATGGCGCTCGCGAGAGAGTCCGACGGACATTCTAGAAACGTAAGACGTCGTCGTTTGGACGTGACAACGGTCAGTGGTCCGTTGGGTGTGCTGAGAGTCTGCTTGGTATATCGGCGGATCAAGGACTTGATGAGTGTAGTTTTCCCGACCTAAGAAATGTGTTCGTCAGTTCCGCAGCAAAACTCCGATTTATAACATTCACATGCAGAACAAGGACTTACACCCGGGGGCCCAACAACAGTGACAACGAGCGGAGGAGCCTCTTCAGGCAGACGGTCAACCAACGGGACATGCAGTCGTTTCTCTTTGATCTGGATGGATCACCTTTATCAGCTTCTACCGTCAAGTAAAGTTTAGGGACGTAGTAAACCGTACATCGTGAGATCTTGCGCCTGCTTTATTTCCTTTTCCTGGGTTCGAGAACGCAAACGCCTTCGGATTGGAGCCTAAAATTCAAAAGGAAATATGTAAGTAAACTATCAAACATCTCAACGCCAACGGAGGGTCATTGGGATCGTTCGGCGACAGCTAAGACCAATGCGTATGCTCACCTTCATATTTCTTCTTTTCTTTCGTGGGCCGATGCGCCCTGTTCGCTTGTTGCTCCATATTGGCGGATTGAGGTCAAGAACCTCTCAATAAGCTTATTCCACCCGGAGCGAGTAAAAAGCTTCACAGAGACTGTTGACGACAACTGCCCGCTGCAAGCTCGACTCGGAGCATTGATCGCATTTCCTTTTTTTCGTCGGGGCGGATTTTCAAATCACCGGATAATTTTCTGCTGGGTGCCTCAGGCAGAGAGCCCGATAAGAAAGTCTTATCAAGAAAACTAGTCTGATGACTTTTCTCCACCGTGACCGGCCCGGTTGACAAGAATAATCACCAAAGCCAGACTCCGAAATATTTCAAGCGGGGCAAGGCATTATGAAATCTGCCGTTGGCTTCGGGGAGTCTCCGATTTTCGCAGATATAATAGTCTGGGGCACCCTTCAACCTCCTGACGGATAATCGCACAATCGCAGTTGCGCAACACATCAAAATGGCTACTCCCCGCCGCCCTGCCCCCGCATATACGACTCCCACCACTTCTCAGATCTATAGAAACATCTCCGCAACCGCAACCGATGCATCCAAGCGGACACTCGAGAAGTCCTTTACCATCCGACCCTGCTCAGGCCAGGCTTGGGTAATACCAGCCGGGCACATCTGTCGTCTAACCACCCCAAAGGGGCCGCAAGTGGGCGACCTCAACATATGGAACGCCAACAACCCCAGAGAGCGTCTTTGGGCAGCGCGCACGCGTCAGATCCACGCTTCACACGTGTCCGTGGGTGATCGCCTCTGGTCGAATCTGCCGTATTTGCGGCCGCTCGTTACCATTACAGGAGACTCGCTGGCGGGCGGCCAGCTACATGATGTCTTGGACATTAATGGCAAGCAGAAGGAAGGTACTGGGTTCAAGACCACGCAGTGGGGAGGGCGTTGTCATGACCTGCTAGGGACGCGATGCGACCCCTATGTGAACCTCCTGATGGGTGGAGAGTCGTTTGACTTCCACTGTCACTCGAACCTTACACGCGCAGTTGCGCCATATGGATTGACCGAGCTAGATGTTCACGATGTCCTCAATGTCTTTCAGGTAACGGGGCTGGATGAGGAAGGGAAGTATTTCATGGAGACTTCCCCGGCAAAGGCTGGCGAGTACTTTGAGTTCTTTGCCGAAGTTGATGTTCTCTGCGCCCTATCTGCTTGCCCCGGAGGTATGTCCAGTACGTTGCATTCTTGTGTTTCGGGTACTAATAGCTGGCTTGGTAGGTGATCTGTCAGAATGGGGTTGGGAAGAGAAGGAAGATAGTATGGGAGCTACTACCCGCCCTCTTGGAGTGGAGGTCTACAAAATCACGGACTCCAAGGCCCTGGATGGGTGGACCGAACCCGAAAGCCCTAAATACACTGGCCTGCACGGCATGAGGATGCCTCAACGTGTGGATGACGGCTCGGGATTAGTGGGACTATAGTTCTTTGAGACAAACTACTCTCAATTGGTCCTCGTTTGGACTCAACACTTTTTTAGTAGTAGCTTCGCCTACAGCGCGGGAGGTGCACAATTGTGCTGTCCCACCATGGGGCCCTGTTCCACTTCTGGGACGCAAAAGGAATAATAAATCTCTCATTAACCATGAGACCAATAATGATCCCGGGATAATTTTTCAACTACATACATGCAAATTGTCGTCATGTGCTGCTCGAAGATGTCGTGCTTATCTGGCGCATTGCCCCGCATTTCACTATTCAAGTACGTCATCCAACAAAGGCGGCACTGTCACAGGCCGACTGGGAGAACCTCATGCGTTTGAGTAGAAACGAATGCCCAGATATTAGGCTGTTTGTAGAAGTTGTCATTGTACAACAAGCCTCGGACTTGAAGTATGCCCAGGCTTTTTGAGGCGCGCTTTACCAGCTGGCCGGAGCCATGCCTCAACGACATCAGCGTGTTAATGGTGTTTTAAAGACAGATAGGGAGGGGTTTAATACATATGAGGAAACAACGACAAGTCTGGTGCGACGTTGGCAGCCGGCAGCAACCCTTTATCAGGGGATGGTAACACTTTCTTATCAAATAACGGGAATTATTGACTCACCCCTCTCCGGCAAGGGCAGCCTATATAAGTCCGGTCTCCCCACCTTCTCGGTTTGAAAGACCCATCAACGGTCTACAATCCACCTTTCCCCTAACCGAACTACACTTCCATACAGAGCATCCTGTCAAAGCCTTCGTCTCACAGATCAACAAAGATGCCTCTCCTCTACAACGTCGGTCACCCTATCCCCCTCGTCTGTCTCCCTAGTCTCACCACCGGCTTCCAGGTCACCCTCAAGAAGGACTCACCCCCCGATGCGCTCGCAAAGTGAGCCCAGCTCCACCCTACTATTGATCCGCCAGTAGTGCTAACAATGATCTCTCACCAGAGCCAAGGAAGATGCCCTGAAAACAGGCGGTATCATCAGGCACGAATACACTCTCATCAAAGGCTTCACGTAAGCTGTTCTCTCCTTGCTCATCATCTTCGATCGCGAATCGAATGCGCCTGACACCTTTTTAGCGTCGAATACGCCGATGACAGCGTCGGAACACTCCAGGCAAACGACCACATTCATGTTGAACAGGATGGAGAGGTCCGCATCCAGTGACCATGAATAGACTAGGCACAATCCGCGCTCACTGTACTGGATGGCTGGTACTGAAGAACAACACACGGGCCATGCTACCTGTCGGGGGCTGTATCATGCCGTTGATGAAGAGATGTACGAATTACGAATCTGAGTTTCCTCGCTTATGATATGCAAACAATAGCATACGTCAGGGCCAGTGGAACAGAAGCCGCTAGAGGCCCTTGCTTTGTTCTGTGCAACATTTCAGCAATTTTTGCACTTGGTGATCCTAAATTTAGACAAGTCTTGGTGGTAAACACCATGATCACTTCCCGTAGAGACCGCGACAGCCGATCAAAATGACTCTTGCCGAATCCAGCGTCATCTGAGGCATGACCTGCATCTACGTTCGTTCGTACATAGCCGCGATAAGCATCTACCTATGTACATATGGGCAAGCCTACCCCGGCCGTAGCCAAGCGATCAGGATCTTATCAACGTGATAGATAGATAACAATGATTTAAATGTAATGGCGGTTTAAAGATAATACTTATTTAGTATACTAGTGCATTCTTCAGATGTAGAAGACCCTTGTTGATCACTCCGTGCTTGGCACGTGAGCCTGTCCTTCACCGCGGAGTGAAAGACGGGAATCATCCTTTGTGTACTCCGTATCCTCTTTTCTTCCAACTTGCAACACAGAATGGCTTGTGCTTGCTATGGCCGCAACAACCCGTCTTCAGGCTCTGTCTGTAAGTTGTGGCCTTCGACTTAACACCGTTATCTCCCACAGTCCGGCGAGACGTGCGTTTTCCACAACCCACTGTAGATTCACCACGCCCCAGAATCCCCTTCCACCTCGAGCAAATGACGAAGTTGCTCGTCTTGCGGCCAGTCGGCGCCGCCCATTGACCCTTGCTGACCTGTTAAAGTAAGGAAGAAAAAAAGCCCAGTTAAGTTTGCAGGTCGCATGCTAATAAAGTTCCAGGCACGGTCGCCCACCACTGTCGAAAGATGCACTCCTCGCCTCCGCGAACTTTACTCTCTCCCTTCTCCCCGCACGTTTAGCTTCCCGCATTGAAGCGCTTCGGAATCTCCCGTTTATCGTCGTTGCAAACCCGCACGTTTCGAAGATCTACGGCAACTATGTCCATTCGCTATCAACCCTCCTGCCTTGGCAGAAGCGGCAGGTCACTAATCTCGACGAAGAGAACCAATTCGCCGAGGTGCTGGCCGATCTCGTTCATACACACGCCAATACGATCCCTATCCTCGCGCGTGGGTTCCTCGAGTGCCGGAGATACATCGATCCGATGGAGGTGACTCGCTTTCTGGATACACACTTGCGGGCACGGATTGGAACACGGCTAATAGCCGAGCAACATCTAGCCCTTCATTTCGCGTCACAACCTGTTGGTGGGGCTGCATCAGAAATGCAAGAGCCGCGAAAGCATGCCGCACCCTCGAATTATATCGGGGTGATTGATACCGCCCTACAACCAGCCCGCATTGTCAGGACATGCGAGGAGTTTGTGGGTGAAATCTGCGAGTTAAAATACGGGGTTCGTCCGCGACTGGAGATCGATGGGGAGCCAGATGCTACTTTCGCCCATGTGCCGGTGCATGTCGAGTACATTCTCACTGAGCTCTTGAAGAATGCGTTCAGGGCTGTCATCGAAAGCGGCAACGAACGGGAACCGATCGAGGTGACAATCGCGGCTGCACCAGACGTTCCTAGCAGCTATTCACATGAACCCCTGGTCAGGCCATCAGAGGCCCAAGGCGCTCAATCGGATAGCGATGTTGGGTTTTTCGTAGATACCGTGGTCGGAACAGCGGACGCGAACGAGTCCATCAAATTCTCAACGCCCTCATCACAGAGTATCACAATTCGGATACGAGACCGAGGTGGAGGCATCTCCCCTGAAGTGCTACCGCACATATGGTCATACAGCTTCACCACATTCTCCGACTTGAACATGGGAGACAGTGGCGGCATAGATGCCCTTCACACGATTTCATCCAATAGTGGCCAGCTCAGTAGCATTGCCGGACTGGGATATGGCCTTCCACTTAGCAGAGCGTATGCGGAGTACTTCGGGGGTAGCATTGCCGTCCAGAGTCTCTGGGGCTGGGGAACCGATGTGTATCTGACATTACAAGGTGTAGGAAAGATTGCATGAGATTTCCGCTAATACTGTTTCTGGCCCTAATGAATAGCCCTATCTACATATATATATATATATACTAATTCAACAATCTAATCATATTATCATCTTAAACCCCTCCGATATCGCGAAATATATCCTCGGCACTTCTCAACAACTCCTTATCACCTTGCCTAACCTACCTGCATCCACCGTCCCCATGGGAGTACATCATAGTCCTCCCAAATGTGGGGGTTAACCCCGCAGCGGAATTCCTGCGAGACCCTCTCGGATATCGCGAGGTTGAACGAGGCAATTGATCCAATTGATCCAATTATTCGGCTCTGCGGCTGGGTCTCGGGTCGGAGATGTGCCCGAACTCGAGTGCTAGTTGGAGCTTTGATCTCCCTCCAGGCTTTATTTAGCGGTGCATACGTCGCTGGTTTATGAGTTCAATCGTCTTGTTCTCTTTTACGTATACTTACTCTCTCCATCCCCGCACCCGAGCACCAAGCACTCATACGTACTCACTCCATACCTAGGTATCGAACATATCTTCTTTCTATATTCGATTGGCTCAGATATAGCTCAGTGATAGCATATCACGATGTAAGGAGAAAGGCACTGGAGCTTCCATCGGATTGAAATTGGAAGCTAATGCAACTCCAGGGTCTACACGGCATCGTTCGCCTTCTTCGAGGCATTATGGGAGGTCTGTATTCTCTAGCCTCGCTGGTTACTGTCGCTTTTCTCCTCAAGAGACTGGTGCTAATAGTACCAACACAGGCTGGGGTTAGCCATTGCTTTGTCAATCTGGGCTCCGACCACCCTTCTATCCTCGAGGCCATGGTGAAGGGCCAGAAAGAGAAGCCAAATGAGTTCCCAAAGATTGTTACTTGTCCGAATGAGGTACGCTTTTTTCTAATTTCTATATCGACATCGATGTCCGCATCTATGCCCGTGCATTTTGCCTTTACCGAAGCGATGTACTAACCATGTCTGTTCTTGGACAGATGGTCGCCCTTTCTATGGCCGACGGCTATGCACGGTTAACAGGCAAGCCACAATGCGTGATCGTGCACGTCGATGTTGGTACACAGGGACTTGGAGCCGCAGTACACAATGCGTCTTGCGGGCGTGCTCCCGTCCTTATCTTCGCAGGTCTCTCCCCATTCACACTAGAAGGGGAGATGCGTGGTTCGCGCACCGAGTACATCCACTGGATCCAAGACGTTCCGGACCAGAAGCAGATCGTGGGGCAATACTGTCGCTACGCGGCCGATATCCGGTCCGGGAAGAACATCAAGCAAATGGTGCATCGCGCGCTGCAATTCGCGACTAGCGACCCCAAAGGCCCGGTTTACCTTGTGGGAGCGCGCGAGGTAATGGAAGAAGAAATTCAGCCGTACAGTGTCAGTCCATATGGTTGGAGAGGGGTGGCGCCTTCGGCGCTTCCAATTGAAGGGGTTGATCTTATTGCGAGTGAGCTTGCGAAGGCAAAAGAGCCCTTGATTATTGTGGGGTATTCCGGAAGAGATGCACGGGGAGTAGAAGAGTTGGTGGCATTGGCAGATACCTTTCAGAAGATTCGAGTCTTGGATACTGGTGGCAGTGATATGTGCTTTCCTGGAGATCATCCGGCGTCCTTGGGGATGCGGTTCGGGTTACATGATGCCATTAAGACTGCAGATTTCATTCTGGTGGCCGATTGCGACGTGCCTTGGATACCAACGCAATGCAAGCCCTCCGAGTCGGCGAAGATTATCCACGTCGATGTTGACCCACTTAAGCAGCAAATGCCCGTTTTCTATATTCCGGCCATGGCAACCTTTCGAGCCGAATCCGCAACCGCGTTCAAGCAGATCAACGAACTCATCGCATCAAACGAGAAGCTTAAGCAGGTGGTCAACTCAGATGAAAACGCAGCGCAAGGGAAACGCCGAGAGGAACATTTTCGCAAGGCTCGACAAGCTATAGCTGAGCTCGCAGCCGTACCAGTAGGCGGCCACGATGCATCACTCAACGCATCCTATCTGATGAGCCAAGTCCGAAAGAACTGCCCCGCAGATACGCTATGGGCAATCGAGTCCGTCACCCTGACCCCAATCGTCTCCGACCAGATCGCCGCTACAATCCCTAACTCCTGGATCAACTGCGGAGGTGGCGGTCTAGGCTGGTCTGGCGGCGGTGCCTTGGGAATCAAGCTCGCAACTGACGACGAGCACGGAGGCTCAAATAAAGGGAAGTTCGTCTGTCAGGTTGTCGGAGACGGTACATTCCTATTCTCCGTACCAGGCTCCGTATACTGGATCGCGCGACGATACAACATCCCCGTCCTTACCATTGTGCTGAACAACAAGGGCTGGAACGCACCACGAAGGAGCATGCTTTTGGTGCATCCGAACGGGGACGGGTCACGCGCCACAAATGAGGACCTCAACATTTCCTTCGCGCCAACCCCTGATTATCCAGGGATTGCACAAGCAGCCTCTGGAGGGCACATTTGGACTGGCCGTGCAGCCACTGTCGCGGAATTGGCTGAACTCTTGCCAGAAGCCGTGCAGAGTGTGTTGAATGGGACAGGGGCGGTTTTGGAGGCGCAACTTGATGGGACAGAGGGGAAGTATGTTGAGAAGAAGTAAGGTACACCGCATTTTCTCTCTTTGATGCAATGTCTGGGCGCAGATGGTGCGAGGATAGAAACCACACTCAATACTACGTACTCCATTATTGGTCTCCTCCAACTTGGAAAGTACAGCCAAGGTCCCTGTTTGTGGTAGTTGATAAGGACTCCGATGCCGGCACTAGCCTTATCTATGCGGGCGGGGTATGTTGGAGTAACTTTAATAATGCTTTAATAATTTCTTGTATGCTTACAGCTTTGTATTGAGCGTCAATCCCAGCAGGAGCAATGATTCCCACCAGAAAATAGTTATAGTGTGGACAAAGGTATATATAGAGCTCCTCATTAGCTACCTACGCTATCTCTCGCCTATACTTGCGTTGTTCGCATCAGCGGTGGCGCCCAGAAGAAGTACCTAGCCCCTCGGCTGTATGCGTATTTCGGCACCGAAATCATGGCGGGACTAAATCCACATCTCCATGTCGTGCACGCCCTTGTGATGACTCCCAGTGACATTTATGAACAAAGCAACGAACCAAAGCCCGTGCCGACGTCTCCAATTAGATAACGAAAATTCGGGTCGAGAGCTTGCCTTCTGTCGTGATCCGTAGGGCCCGATTTAAAAGATGGCGGTCAACCAGCGATCTGGCTCTCCAGCCAGCACTTTCTCCGACGGGAACCGATCCACTCCTCGAGACACAAAAAAACGATCGTGACTCACGGTTCACTTAAACCTCCTAGATACACCACTGTGCGAGCATCCTCTAATCGATAACGGGAGGACGCAGCGCACGCAGACCACCTCAGCTTCCTCGACTACGATCCTGACTACCCTTCTTGACTACCCCGATTCGTGTACGGACTCGATATTGGAAGGAAAATGGCTCCGCCGGCGGCTTTGGATGTGGATACGAACGGCAATGGCGTGCCCAAGCCATTGACCGTTGATGGAATTGCTGCTGTGAGAGCGCAGAGCGCGAAGATGCCTGCTGGTGTTGCGCCTGCCACTAGCAGTGATGAGTTCAAGAGCCCGGTGAGTTTCGGCGTGACATGTGCTGCTGCTGTGGTGTGAGTAGAAGTCTAATTCGGAGAATTTGAGCAATGATAGGCTTGTTTCACCAAACCCAAGGCGAAGAGGTGGGATCGTAAGTTTTCCAATTGGCTTGCTTCATGAAGCGTCGCTGACAATTGGGCTCTAGATATCTTGTCACAGGAGGCAAAGTCTCGCAAGACTTCCACGTTGAAAGGAGCGGCGAAGTTTTTGAAAAATCCAGGTATGGAAATGAAGAACGGACACTGCATGTTTGAGCACGTTTGGAAATAATAATAAACTAACATCATCTCTGGATAGGTCTCATTTCCCTTGGTGGCGGACTCCCATCTCCGGAATACTTCCCCTTCGAAGAGCTCTCTGTTAAAGTTCCGAACCCACCAGGGTTCACGCCGGAAGCTACTCGGAAGTCTGGAGTTACATTGACTGCGGGGAAGCATGATATCCGCGAGGGAAAAAGCTTATATGACCTGGAGGTTTCTTTGAACTACGGACAGTCTACCGGTTCTCCTCAGTTACTCAGATTCGTAACGGAACATACGGAGCTAATCCACAACCCTCCATATGCCGATTGGCAATGCGTGTTGACACCAGGAAGCACTTACTCCTGGGATACCACCCTGCGATTGTTTTGCGAAAGAGGCGACTACATCTTGATGGAAGAGTACACATTCTCCAGCGCACAGGAAACTGCGCTTCCCCTGGGTGTCAAGGTCGCACCAGTCAAGATGGACGAACAAGGTCTTCTGCCGGAGTCTCTCGATGACGTCATGAGCAACTGGGACGAGGCGGCTCGTGGTGCTCGCAAGCCCATCGTGCTGTACACTATTCCGACAGGCCAAAATCCCACTGGTGCTACCCAGTCTTTCGAGCGACGCAAGGAAATCTACAAGGTCGCTCAGAAGCATGACATTTACATTATCGAAGATGAGCCATACTATTTCTTGCAGATGCAGCCCTACACTGGAGCCGACTCCGAACCCGTACCCCCTCCCGCCAACCACGGAGAGTTCCTCAAGTCTCTCATCCCCTCCTATTTGAGCATCGACGTCGATGGCCGTGTTCTTCGTATGGAATCCTTCTCCAAGGTGCTGACACCCGGTGCGCGTACCGGCTGGGTCGTCGGTTCTGAGCAAATTCTCGAACGCTTCTCCCGAAACACTGAAGTCTCGGCCCAACACCCGAGCGGTCTCTCCCAACTTATCTTCTTTAAGCTCCTCGATGAACATTGGGGCCACGAGGGATATCTAGACTGGCTCATCAATCTGCGCATGCAGTATACGCGCCGTCGAGACATCCTCGTCCAAGCTTGTGAGAAACACCTTCCTCAAGAAATCGCAAGCTGGATCGCCCCTGCGGCGGGCATGTTCGTAAGTGATTCCATTTTTCTGCTAACAATCCGTTACTAATTGAATGCAGCACTGGATCGAAATCGACTGGAAGAAACACCCCGGACTTACAACCGGCAAAACTCGTGACTCCATTGAGGAATCCCTCTTCACAGCAGCCGTGAACAATGGCGTCCTCATCTCACGTGGCAGCTGGTTCAAGGCGGCCGGTGCCAGCGAGGATAAGCTGTTCTTCCGCGCGACGTTTGCATCTGCCAGCGAGGAGAACATCACCGAGGCAATTCGTCGATTTGGGGAGACGGTGCGCGCTGAATTTAAGCTTTAGAATAGAGTACGCTGTATATAGACAGCCTAATACAACGTTGAATACGAAATGATCTGCTATGCTTAATCTCTGAATTTGGGTTCTCTGTGAATAATATCCTTTGAAATTTGACAAGGGGATTTCCTCTATCATGATGGCCACCTCCCAAAATATCCAGCAAGGTCTCAAAATATCACCTATATAAGCCTCTCAGCTCTTGTGTTATCCTGTACACCATCCCTTTATTCTGAAACCCCAGCCACACCTCCAATTCACGCCCATGCAAGGGAAGACAAAGGAGCGCATCGCTGATTCGTTGATGCTGCAGCGCTAAACTAGCGTGGCGGGCTCTTGGCAGTGTCCAGGCTCTCACCACCTTAATTTGAGCGGGTGCCATGTTCGCACCAAATGTATCTCGAGAACAAAATAGATCACGATGCTCCCGTATATTGCGCCATAGAACCTCCCCACATGCTCAAATGCGCTGCTGGAGTGTCTGATGGATAGAGAAACGCTGTCTGAATCTGCATGTTGTTTTTTCAGGCGCTTTTGAATCTGGTTTGCGGCTTTTTGGTGACCTGGAAGTTGTACAGTTGATATTGGTTCTTGTCTCTTTGCATAGGAAGCAAACGCCAGTCCCTCGAGACTCGGGGGAGTGCGATTGACGGTATGTCTTGCTTTTGACTTTTCGGTCTCGCGTTGGCCTTCACCAGCGGGCCTCGTCTCTTGCTGCCTGTGTTTTTGTGTTGCTCGTCTTGTCTTTTTAAGATGGCCTTCTGTTCTTGCTCTCGCTGTCGTTCTCCCCCTTTTGTGCCTGCTGTCTGTTTGTTCGATTATCGTCTAACCGTTAACATGGCTTTAAGACGAAAGAAGGCGTTCTGCCAGCTGAGTCTTTCTGGATTGCGACTGCGTTTTGGCCTTATGTGCGTTGGCTGACTGAGTTGATAGGTAGAGGCTTACGTCAATCTCCGAACAGAGTCAAGACAATAGCCAAGTATCAGACGGCAAGTCTCCGGCGAGCGTAGAAGACAGCGGACAGCCATTGGCCAGTTCTCATAGCGACGGCAGTGGTAGGAATTTCTAGCTCGTGATATGTGGATGTGGAGCTGACCTAGTTCTTGAAGAACGCTTTTCTAGCTCGCTTGAGGAACATAACGGACAAAGGTATGCCCCTCAGTGCTTATTTATGTGTCGTCGAGCTGACTGTGTTGCTTTGACAGCGGTTGTGGCGTTGGTCAACTTATTGACGGCCTCCTTGAAGAACTTCTTCAGGAGAGAGAGTCATCTGAGACACCATCGTTCTGGAAACCCTACTGGCAGGACTACCAGAGTTATCTGAGGCTCGGGATCAAGCCCTATTCGCCAAGTCTCGCAGAGTCGGACGGATCCTTTGGCTTTAATCTCCTGCCACGTCTCCCGGGAGCATCTGGGAAGCATCCGGACACTGTCCAGCCGTTGCACATTCCGTCAAAAAAGCGGAGGATTTGGTCAAACAGTGTCGCTTTGGTCCTCTCGTCAACAGGAAAACGTCTGCGCGGAAGCAAGGCGGCAACAAAAAAACCAACGGCGCCCCGACCCTCTACCGCTCTGGAAACGCTCAGGGCTCCGACTCAAATCTATATCGCGAAGTTTCTTCCAGTCCTGGCTTGAGGAAGAGTCCAACAGCTCTAGGAGTAATAAAACGAACAGGGTGTTTGATAGTGTTCCTTCCGGGTACTCGCCGTGGATAGGCAAAGGTGAAGTCCGCAGGTTTGAGATTGACCGAAATTGTTCTCATTTCTTCCAACACAAAAACCTGTTCCCGCCGAACCCTGAGACACCATCCTTCCTCCAATACCCATCCCTCACATCACTTTACGACATTTGTCTTCAGAGATCTCCCACAGACTCGCTCTCTCCACTCTCTTCTTCTCTCAGTTTAAAACCAGCAACCCGTACACACTCACCCTTCACGATGGATCCTCCACGTGTTTCCCGTTTCCTCGATCCCACGTCCGCTGTGGCGGCGATCACGAAACACAAAGCCGAGGCCATTAAGCTTGCGCGTGAGCAGGGGACTGCTGTCCGAGAAATGTGCCGCCGGGCAAAATCCGAGACCCCGCCGTACGAGTTCGAGGAGCTCATCGGCAAGGGCGCTTACGGACGTGTGTATAAGGGCCACCAGCTACCTTCACGACAAGTTGTGGCGATAAAAGTGTTGGACATCGATTCTTTGGATTACAAATCTGTTCGAGATTTTAAGGACGAGTCCATCAAGGATTTCATCCACGAGACAAAAGTCATGAAGCAAGTGAAAGATTCGGGGGCCAAGAACATCAACGAACTGATAGAGGCCGTTTCGATCCATTCACAGCTGTGGCTAGTCTGCGAGTACTGCCCTGGTGGTAGTGTTCGAACCTTGGTAAGTTTGAGTTATGCTTTTGTTCCTAACTTGTGACTCGTGGCTAACACAACCCTTCCAGATGCGCGCAACTGGCGATCAACTCGATGAGAAATTTCTTATTCCCGTGGCCCGCGAACTGGCTGCTGGACTGCGCGCTATCCATGATGCTGGCATCATTCATCGTGATATTAAAGGTATATAGTGTTCACTGTCCCTTGAAGTGACCTAACCTTCTTATATTAACACTGCCTCAGCTGCCAACGTCCTCATCCACGAAGAAGGCAGACTGCAGATTTGTGATTTCGGTGTTGCTGGGATTTTGCAATCACAAAAGGACAAACGGTCGACCTGGATAGGTACTCCCCATTGGATGCCACCGGAGATGTTCTCGGGCGGCCAAGGACATCAATACAGCAGCGAGGTTTGTCATTCAGTTCCTTTTAGCAACAGTGTTACTAACCACCTTAGATTGACGTCTGGGCCTACGGATGTACGTTATATGAATTCGCCATGGGAAACCCACCAAACGCAAACCTTCGAGAGCGGATGCAAATCGGCCGGCAACTGAACAGAAAGACGCCGCAACTGGCCACCAGCGATAAGTACAGCGAGGGCCTCAGAGAGTTGGTCGCGTTTTCTCTTAACTCCGACCCCACCACCCGACCTACAATGGCTGACATCATGTCACACCCTTACATTGCGAACTCCGAAGAAGAGTACCCGATATCGTCACTCAGCGAGCTGGTACGCATATACTACCAGTGGTCACAGCGCGGCGGCCAGCGAGTGTCGCTCTTCCACCCTGGCGGTGCTGCTGCGGCTGAGTTGCCAGGCGTCGAACCAGATGCGGACGAGGACTGGAACTTCAGCACTACTGATGACTTTGAAAGACGTTTCTCTGTGATCGACCTTGATCAGATTGCTGCTTCTCTAGCCGAATTTGAGCAGGAGATCAACAACACTGGAGGACAATCTCAGCAGGACTCTAGCGAGGACCAATCGGATACAGAATTGACGGAGCAGGATCAGGCAAATTTCGACGAACGAGTTCGCCGAGGTGCTGCAGCGATGGAAGGCCTCTTTAATGAGGAAAAACCCAGCTACAAGTACGAGACAAAGAACGACTTTGTGCCGATTCAGAAGCCCCCGCCTGTTTCCGACTTGCCCCTTCGCACTGAGACGGATCGTTCTTCGGTCACATCAACCTTCATCGACATTGATATTGGCTCTTTTGACTCCTCTCACTATGCGGCAGGTGCTACCACGGCCCAGCCCTTCCAACTTGCAGACGCAGATACTATTCGTGCAAACAGGTCTAGCGGCCGTCAGAATCGCAGCTCTAACGAAGGCCGCTCGCGGTCATCGAGCAGTGAGATGAGCAGCGACCTCGACTCGCAAGACCAGACTTTCCAGCCACGGACTGGACCACGCCCACCCACCATGGACTGGAAGTTCCCGACATTCATGCAACCCATGGAGGAAGCGGAGCAAGAGACTGACTCAGGCGCCGAAGCGGAATATGAATCGGAGTCTGAACGTCCCCGTGATTCACGTTCACTTGTGCTTGATCAGGCTGAGAAACGCGCTACGATGGAGTGGACATTCCCAGTTATGACTTCGTCTGCGGACGATAGTGAAGAGGACAATGCCAGTCAGGTTAGTCCTTCGACTGGCAGTAGTAGCCGCCACGACACACTCAAGGCGAGCAGTACGATGCCTCATAACGGTGAACCCGGAGACTCGAGACCCTCAACTTCCGCATCGGCTCAATCAAGCATATCCACAAGCTCTGATACAGACTACGACCCCTTCCGCTTCGACCGCCTCCCATCCCCATCAGATAACATGCCCACCCCTCAACAAGAATTCAACGACCACGAGGACTACCCCGTACTTCGATCCTCTGTCAGCTACAACGACTACCCTCGCTCTTCTGTCATTGAGGGCCCCGGCCCAGATGAAGAAGACACAGACGCAGACACAGATGTAGAGACCGCTCCAGCCTGGCAAAATAATACCCAAGGCTCAGGCTCAGTCCCACCTCCGATCACCATTCCAGGCCCAGGCCCGGTTCCAGGACAAGCACCATACACGGAACCCTTCCCCACCGCAATTCCCTCAAAGGACGTCCCCGTCCCCCAGCCGCTGCGCCCCTTCCCATCTGCAGACGAATCACCCATGTCCGAACCCCTCCATACAGCGCGCTACGATCCACACCATACAATCACATCCACCGCGACCACGCTCGCAGCATCTGAGCAGGCAGATCCAATGCAGATGCCGATCCACTTCCCTGATCTCATTCCCCCGCGCCTTGACGTGCTCACAGATGATGCTAGTGAAGCAGCTGTAACCGCCGAGTTGGATCGTTTATTGGGCGACTTTCTCGATGCACTTTCAGCAACAGGTGAGGCGCTTGCACGGACTAGGATCTCGCCAGTTGGAAGGAATAATAGGGACTCATTGACTGAGAAATCAGAGTGATTGCGAATTTCTTCATCATGCTGTGTCCATTATCCATCCGCCCCTAGGGGATTTATTCTGAGTCGATCTTGGATGAATGATGCACACAGCGCTGTGAATACGAGTATTGACGAAGACTAAATGGATAGCCAAGTACATATCATCATGAAATAACGATCTAGAAATCTAGAGGTCAAGAACTGAATTGTTCAGCCGCAGCTCCTTCCTCTACTCAACTATCCCACTGTCCTCGTCATTCCGTCTCCGCCAGGCACTACTGATAATCTCGGCGATGAGTTCATGATACTCCATCCCGTTGTTCCGTGCGATGACAGTAAACAGGGCATAGTCGTCTCGGAGTCCGAACAAAGGGTTCACCTGCCATCAGCCCAGTCAGTACCAAAAGCTAGAGCGGAACAGAAGCAGTCTTTTCTGATGACCTGCCAAACGTACCTCGATAACATTCGGCTCAACCCCTATCTTCTGTGAGCTCAGCCTAATATCAATCCTCGCCGCATCCCGATACCCTAGTACATGATACGTCGAAACCGCAACATCAGCAACCCTCTTCACCAACGGGTCATTCATATCGGCATGCACAGTCCCAATATCCTGTCCGGGACCACGACCGACTTTCGAGAAACAGGTCGCAAAGTCAACGCCAGCCTTACCACCTCCATCCTGCTCTCCCTGTCCGCCTTCGGGATTATATCACGTAACCTCCAAAGCCCCCAGGACTCTCGGCGCATCGTTTGGTCCGAGAATTGCGACGGTGTATTCCGTGCCGTTGAGGAACTCCTCGAGCATGATCTCCTGGGATTTGAACTGAGTTCGGAGATTCTCGACGGTGGACTCGGGGTCTTCGGGGCGGGTTATCTTGTTCGAGGGAAGGATCCCATTCGAGGTTGATGCCGCAACGGGCTTTGCGAAGAGCGGACAGGAGATCTCTTTCGTTATGGAGGCATAGTCAGCGTCCAGGCCGTATCTGGGGACCAGTGCGAATGGGCTAGTGGGGATGCGGTAGTGTTCTAGGAGCATCTAGAGATCGTTAATCGTTATCAGTAGGAGGAGGTAGGGCAAGGCTGGTGCTGGTGCTAATGCCTAATTTCTCAACTTGATCTGTCTGTTCAGCGTGTCTTACCTTAGTCTTCGCCTTATCAATACACACTGACAGTGTTGCTGCACCCGAGAATGTATACAACACTCCATACGCCTCGAGTAACGCAGGTACCTGTGACTCCCTCGCAGACCCGCGAACGCCCTCACTAAAGTTGAACACTAGGTCCTAGTCCTTCTGCTTCCCAGCGGCCAGATGTCCGACGAGCGGCTTGACTCCTAGGACATGGACAACACGGTGCCCGAGCTTGTGGAGGGCATTGGAGACAGCATTTATGGTTACTTCATCAGCGAGGTCGGCGCAGTCAGTGTCGGAGTAGCCGCGAGGTAGGGGGCTTTGGGGTCATAGATGAAGGCAATTGTTAGATTATTTTCGATTTTGGTTGGCATATTGGAGAAGATGTGCTTTATGATTGCTTTTCTGTAAAAGATAGCTGGTGCTGTTGTTGTTGTCGGTTGAAAATGAGTGTAATTGTGTGTTTATAGTCTGGCTTCGAGATCGAGATCGCCATGACATCACTTCCATTTCATCATGCAGTGTCCGTCTTACAATTGATCAAGGAACTGAATGCAGTATGTTCTCTCGGTGCTAGAAATGCTCGTTTGTAGGATTACTGAAGATCAAAAGTTGTGCTTATTACTCCTAGTTGGATACAGCATCAGAGAGCGGGGATGGATCCTTAGAACTTGCACCCCTGTTGTCATTTCCAACGACACTGGAAAGTAGACACTAGGTACGAATCCAATAATTGACACGAGAGCAATCACCCAGCATAAATGGTTGATATTCATTTCATTGATTGGCTACAGGTATAATGTAAGTAGGGTAACTATCATTAAGCTAAATCCGACACTCCAACCATCCCATCCATACAATGAAAACGTAGAGCAGTGGTGGGATAAGACTATAAGCAGCGAACAAGCAAGCGATTGGGGGAATGAACGGGGCAATATCTCCAAAAGAAAAAAAGGGTAAGAGTAAAAGAAAATTAGGCGCCTGACACCGAGTTCGTCAATCCAAAGGTCAAGAGGGCCAGGGTCATAACGGCCGGTTACAATCATAGGAGACTCTAATCTAGACATCGCGGACGCGGGTCTGTCGTTTTGCTGTTCCAATATGCGTATTGTGCACTTTAGTGGCGAATTTGAGACTGGTTAGGGTCTCTGAGAGGTGCGCCTGCAACGGGCTAGCCATGACGAACATCAGCGTTTTCGAATTTCCTCCCAGGGAGAATTGAAGAAGATATGTCAGCTGTTGTATGTTAGTCTAGCACTTGATGAATTTTGACGAAAGAGCCCACAAACCTTGCTGTTTCGGTAGGGAATATGGCCCCCTTCCTTGCCTTGGCCGAGAGCTGCAATCACATCGCCGAGACAGCTCAAGCTGCGATTGATGTTTTGTGTCTCTCGAAGTCGTTCTCCAGTGGCGCCACTGTGGCTCAGTCTTTCGCTTCCAGCCAAGTCCACCAGGTTCAGAGTCCCTTCGCTGCGCTCGCCAGTGATGTAGTTCTCTCCGATCAACTTGAGGATAAAGACGGAATGTGATCGAGACGACCGCTCGTTCGCCTTTGTAGCTGCTACGGAGCGATTGGCTGCAGCTCTTTTGAGAATGGACTCGACCATCTCCGGCGAGTCCAACTGCACGGTCGTCACATCTGTAATGATGGTCTTGCCCCTCTGCATGTCATGACGGATGTCGAGCTTCTTTCTATCCAACTCCTCAGCTTTACCCAAGAGGTCGTTCAAATTCTCGTTGTATACTTCGACAAAGTTGCCTTCCATCTTATATCGCCAACCCTTCTCTTCCAAGCTCGTAGCTGTTTCGTAGATCTGATGGACTGCCCGGGGAATCATGCCGTCTAGGGATGACATGGTGTGTGTCTTGCCACTACCGGTCTGGCCATAGCAGAAGATGCAGACGTTGTACCCGTCCAGCGCGCTCTGGACAAGTTGGCTAATTTCGTCAAAAACGTCGCTGTTCTGCACCGATGGCCCGAATACGTGATCGAATGAGAAATTGTGGTTCTTGCGTGTCACAGCTCCAAGACTGCTTTTTTCTTCGGGCCCAACGATGTTAATTTCCTTGCAATCTTCAGACTCATCCGGGTAGGAAAACTGAGTGGCATCGGATACCTCCTCGGCCCCTAGAAGGGGACGGACACGGCAGAAGACCCGGATATTACCTTTGAGCTCCTGTACTTGATTGTGTAGCTTGCGCCGCAAAGTTTCTTCTCGTCTAAGCTTTTCCTTGGCCACATTAGTCTCTGCCACAGCATCCATCATCTGCTGATTCAACCGTTCAAAGGCCTGAGATTGTTCCTCTCTTCCGGACTCTAGAAATTCGATTCTCGCTTTGAGTGCGCTAATCGTAGACTCCAAGGTCACGCTGTTGGAGCCGGCCGTATCTAGGTTCTGTCGGAGATTTTGGTTATTCTTTCGTTCCCGTTCGAGTTCGGCGCGTAGGCCCTGGAGATCGTCCTGGGCGGCAGCAAGTTCCTTTATCTTTTTATCAAGCTCGATTTGCGATAGCTGAGCATCTAAGGCGGTCTGTGAGTGAAGCTGATTGAGTTCCCGTAGTCGTGCGGCTTTTTCGTCTTCTAACTCATGTTCAAACCGACGTCGCATGTCGCGGAATTCGGATTCGTGTTGCATTTTGAGGGCATCCAACGCCTTTCGGCCCTCGTGTCTCACGTTATCTGCTTCCATACGCTGGTGAGAGGTGAGCTCGTCTATCTCGATCTCGTGCTCCCGTTGAGCATGTTTAAAGGCTTCCTCTACTGCGGTCACGCGAGACTTGATAGATTCGAGTTCAACGCGGAGAGATAGGTTTCGTTCTGTCAGTTCTTTTTTTGACTCTTCCAGCTCGCCAACTAGATAGCATGATGTAAGCATTGCCATGAACCAGACTTGTGAAATTCTTACCTCTTAACTTGTAAACCTCAACCGCTTCCTTGAGACCGGAGCTCTCATGTCCAGCCTGGCTTATTCGGGAGACAAACATGTTGAAGATGTTCTCCATGTTTTGTTCGCGGGATTCTTGGTCCCATTCGCCGCCTGTAGGATAGTCAAAAGATTTGATCGTGGTATCTTTAGTCAGAAATCTTGGGGATGGAGGTCGCTTCTTTCTAGATGGATTTTTGTAGGGAGATTGAGGGCTTGTTTGGGGGGTATTGATAGGCCTTGAGATGGGTATCTTTGAGAATGCGGGGATAGGGTTTCTGTCATGATTAGGGAGCACGTTAGGGCTAGTCGTCTCTTTGGGAAATGGGTCCAAAAGCAAATCGCTCATAGCAGTGCATAATGATATCCCACTATCCGCACGGGGTCTCGCTATGGGTTTCATAGGAGGGTGGAAAACAGACTCAGTTGCCTGCTCCTCCGTCTGGGGACCAAAGGGCATTATCCATGTCGAAGGTGTGGGAGTAGGGGAGGTGGGCGGGGATTGTAGAGAATAGAAAGGGTGCATACCCTTACGTTTTCCGAGCACTCTATGCCCGGTTTCCTCCTCATGGGTATCCAAGGATGTTGCAGGGCGAGGGATCGAATATCCGTTGGGTCGTCTGGTGTTACTTAGGGAGGAATTAGGGCGCTGTCCGGGTCCAGATGTCGACGTCGAGTACGGTCCTCTGGGTCGCGAGGCAGCTGAGGCCGATCGGGTCAGAGTGGATGTCGCATAGGAGTTGGCGCGGCCATGCGCCTTCGTCGTCCCATTGACGGATCGCGATGATGACAGCGAGCCTGCGCCGGTCCGAGTTGTTTCTGTAGTGCTCCTAGTACGGGAAGGTTCTTCTCTTGTCAGATAATATCATCGAACCCAAGAGTGATTAGACCTACGCGGCACTGCACTGGGTTTGTTGGCGAATGCGCCTGGTTGCGGCAGCTTCGAGCGAGAGTTTGTGCCGGCCGGATTCATTTCCTTGAGGCCAGGAATGCGTGACCCTAACCTCCTCGTCTGTATATGAGGTTAGATTATTAGAGTCGCCAATGAGTACCAGCGGGTAAGTACCGGGCTTCCGTTCTCCATGATGGTCGCAATGGGAAGCACAAGAGCCTCCTCACAACAGACAATGCAATGCGAATCGAGTGGACAGTGAGGAGTACGCAAGTCAGGAGTATGCAAGGATGAGGATAAACAACTCAATGAGAAGTGAGGACAGGCTGCACCATGTCAGCAGCAGAGCTGCACTACCAGTTGAGCGTCAAGAGTAAGTGGGTTGCACTCCGGTTTCCGGATCGAACTGATGAACATTATTGCTTGTTGGTGGTGCTTTCTCGTTTCCGCAGCGACAGCGGGCGGTAAACAGCGCCTGCTGACTCACCCGATCTTCATCAATGCTCCGGCGGGGATGCGCTATGCCATCTTCGGACTAGCGGTAACAGCGTCACAATGTTTCAAGATGGACTTGAGACTTGACTATAGGGGTTTGGAGATATTCAATCCAATTTTTTTTCAAGCAATTGTAGCTCTTATTGACACCGCTTCCTATCTCCTTACTTGCTGTGGCAAAGCGCTTGCTCTGGTGTTTCGGCGTGGTGTCGCGCGAGCTCTCAGCGCTTCAGCGCTTCAGCTTCGCCCCAGTAATTAACACCGTTGCCAGTGCTATTCTTATCTTGACCTGGAACTGCCTGGCTAGAATCTGGATTCCCTCCATCTCTCCTCGTCTTATCTCCAATCAGCCTCCTCTTCTAGATTGCTTGCTTCTTGGGTCTGCTTTTTGGGTATCCTCAACTCCAGCGTTATGTCTGGCCGTTTCGTGCGTTCCTCCAAGTACCGTAAGGCTGTCCTCCCTACTACCCAGCCCTCCTCCCCCTGCCCGCAATCTGACAGGTAGCAGGCCACGTCTTCGGACGCTCAACGCGAAAGGTGCGACACAATTTCCTCTCCCTCCCACCAGATCTTCGAGCCGACTTACAATTGCACAGGAACAATGCTATGATAACCTCCGCATCTCCCGAAATGCCTGGGACACCAACCTCGTTAAGGTTCGTGACCGTGACCGCTTCCAAACCTCGCGCCAACTCCGAGCCGCCTAACACTCCCCGCAGGTCAATCCTCGTTACCTCTCCGTAAACTGGGAAGCTGGCGGTGGTGGCGCTTTTGCTGTGATTCCCCTTGAGGAGCGGGGAAAGCTGCCTGAGAGGATACCTTTGTTCCGTGGCCACACCGCTGTTGTTCTGGATACGGACTGGTAAGCTGCCGCTGCCACATCCTTTGTCGCACCAATTAAGACGGGCTGGCTAACTTGAACAGGAATCCGTTCAACGATGAGATTCTTGCCTCGGGTTCTGATGATGGCAGAGTATGTTGGGCTCCGATACCCGGACAATAATCGCATAATGCGCAGCAGGACTAAACATGCTTTAGATTTGCTTATGGAAAGTTCCCGACGGGTTCACAGTCACCCCTGACGTCCACGCCGATGATGTTCAAGATGTTGCGCCTGTCAGTAAGCTCAGTGGTCACCCAAAGTAAGTCCGCAAACAATACGCCCCTTTTGCGACTCCAGATACTAACTTCTTGACAGAAAGGTAGGGCACGTGCTCTTCAACCCCGCGGCTGAGAACATTCTTGCTACGGCATCCGGCGACTTTACAGTCAAGATCTGGGATGTTGAGGCTGGTGCGGCTAAATTGACCCTGAACCTGGGTGATATTGTGCAATCACAGTCCTGGAGCGCAAACGGTTCTCTTCTTGTTACAACCTCTCGCGACAAGAAGCTGCGCATATGGGATGTGCGCCAGGAACGTCCTGTTCACGAAGGCCAGGGCCACGCTGGAGCCAAGAACAGCCGTGCTGTTTGGCTTGGTGAGCGCGATAGAATCGCGACTACTGGGTTTTCCAAGATGAGCGATCGGCAACTCGCCCTCTGGGATATCCGCTCTCCTCAAGCACCCGTTGATGGGTTTAAGACTTTGGATTCGATCTCTGGTGTTTGCATGCCGTTCTGGGACGATGGAACTAACTGTCTGTACCTGGCTGGCAGAGGGTAAGTCTTGTCTGATCTACTTATTCTTAGACATGCATGGCTAACGACAGCCTCAGAGACGGCAACATTCGATACTTTGAGCTGGAGAACGACAAGTTCGAATTCCTGTCGGAATACAAGTCTGCTGACCCGCAGCGGGGTATTGCTTTCATGCCTAAGCGTGGTGTAAACATCCACGAAAACGAAGTCACCCGTGCCTTCAAGACCGTCAATGATACCTACATCGAGCCCGTCTCTTTCATTGTTCCCCGTCGCGCCGAGTCATTCCAGGATGACATCTACCCTCCAGCTACCGGACTCAAACCCGCTATGGACTCCTCCGAATGGTTTGCCGGCAAGGAAGCCATCCCACCGAAGATCTCGTTGGGTAGCCTCTATGACGGTGAAGGCTTGAAGGAAGTTACCGGTGTCCAAGACAAGCCCTCCTCCAGTGTGGGGACCGAAACAAAGGCTGAACCAGAGGCAAAGCCTGCTTCCCCAGTCAAAAAGGCCCCTGAGCCTGTACCCGAGCCCACCCCTGTCGCCAAGCCTGCCCCATCTATGAAAGAACAGGGTGCTTCGATGGCCGCAATGGTCAACAAGTTTGCGGATGATGATGATGAGCCAGAACCCGTTGAGGAATCCAGCTTCGACGAGCCTTCCAAGCCAGTGGAGCGCCCTGCCCGCACGGAGACTTTCTCTCCATCCGTCAAGGCGAGCCCGTTACTGCAAAATGAAGAACAGGCCAAGACGCAGACACCCCCAGCCTCGGTAAGTCTCGAACCTCTGACCATGAAAGTGCCTGATTTTAACCATTAACTCAAGGCTTCTCCCGCACCCACCACGCCAAGCGCCGAACCAACAGCGCCCCTCTCAAGCACCAGCGGCTCCGTCGCAGTGGGCTCGGCAACCGACGCGGTGCAGCGTGAAATCGGCGCTATCAAAGAGCTCCTAGCCGAACAGACCAAAACCATTGCGTCCCAGGCTCAACAGGTTCAGAACCTCACTTCTGAAATTGAGGCCCTCAAGGCTAAGCTGGGCTAGCCTTGATATCCTCGCCTTCGTCAATAATGCCATTCCTTCTCTGTAATCTACATTCACCTCAACTTCAGTCACCATCCCCACCTCGTGCGCCCTCTTGCCTCTTATTTTTCTTTTGCTGTCCGGAAGGGAAAAAATCTCACAGATGCATGAATCCATGGGATGGGTGATCCTCTAGTCCCTCGTTCCTCCTACGCCTTTGTCCATAGCCATCATTCTCATTATCTTCCTGTCTGTCTGTCTGTTTGTCCAAGTAGATGTGATGCCTTGCGATGCCTTGCGATGCCTCTTCTTCTCTCTTCTATGATAGCTTACGGCAATGATTGATAGCAAACGTGGATACTTTACTTTACCTACAACATGTGCTCGTACAATGGATTCCTATATTGGCTGTAATGTATATTCAAGAGTTAGATAGCACAGGCTTGGCAGGTTTCGGCACGCACTTGGCAAATTAGCGATATTTTTGTGTCTTTTCACACTTTCTATATTAGACGGCGAGTGTGCACGAAAAAGACTTTTACTTCTACATATCATGTCACTCGGTTCAAATTCTTATCCATTCATTCATAAAATGTATCAACTGCTTTCTTATGTAGACATACATTGATGTCGTGACGAGGGACATGTTGCATATCGTCCTCTTCGGCGCATGACCAACGCCCGGTCTATATGCTTACTTTTTGGTGGACGAAACGTGACTACTACGCCCATCGATCAGCTTCCCGTTCCCTTTCCACTCTCGCCGCCCTCGCGGCATCAGCTTCATCATCATATTTGTAATTCAATCGCCGGCCACCTCGTTCCTGGCGACTGTCGCGGCGACGATTGGACTTCCCGCCGTCACGGTCTGCCTGCATTGCTTCGCGGCGCTGTTTTTCCTTGAGCATGCGTTCCCGGTTGCGCGCTTCGCGCTCGAGGGTATGGGGGTCTTTTTCAGGTTCGGATGATTTTGAAACAGAGGGAGGTTTCTCTCTATTTTCTCTGGGCTGATCTCTGTTACTGCTTGTGATGGTCCGACCTTCATCGCCGCGGCCCCGTTTTGCTTTTCTGGAATGATAGTCGCTGTCAACTGCGGATTCCGAGCGATCACGGCGAGACCGCTTGCGATCACGCTCGCGATCTCTATGCCGATCTCGGTCTCGGTCTCGGTTCTGATCTTTCTCTCTTTCGCGGTATCGATCTCGATCTCGATCTCGATCTCTATCCCGGTCTCTGTCCCGTTCTCGTTCCCGATCTCGGTCGCGGCGACGCGAGTCTCTATCTCTTTCCCGATCCTCTACACGTCGACTAGAGCGATCCTTACTAGATCGATGGCCGTGCCCTGGCTCTTCAGCGATCGAAGAAAGACGGTCATCTTCACGGGACTCGCCCTTGCGATCGGGACTTGCGCTGCGGCTACGGCTGCGGCTATGCCGACGGTGAGATCGACGTGAACGGCGATGTCTCTTTCCCCGCTGGTGAGAGGACCTGTGAGATTCAATAGACGGGGACCGAGTCCGGCGCTCATCGTCCTGTGTGGCTGGGCGTTCTTTCTCCTCGAGGCGAGACTTTCTGTGTCGATCACGCTGGCGATCATAGTCGTCTGCGTCTCGTTCAGGGGTTGGAGAGCGTTGACGGTGTCGGCGACGGCTGTTCGAGCGGGATCGGGTAGGTGATCGTGATTTGCTTCGGCTCCTGGATCTTGATCTTGATCTTGCTCTGGAGATAGACCGGGACGTTGGTAGCGCACCCTGATCTTCCTGTGCTTGCTCAGGATGCGGTCTGGATAAACTAATGTTAGCTTTTGGATACAGCGAGGCATTCCAACCCAACAACTCACGTTTCTGAAGCTTCGGCGCTTCGTCCCGGTGGCATTGACCCACGCCCAGGCGCCTGGAAGTTCCGTTGACGAAACACGCTGGTATTAGGGAGACCTTGTCTCATTGCTCGGGGCGCAGCAGGGGCACCCTCGACGCCCTGTCCGCGTGGCTGTATGTATTGCTGACCACCAAAACCGCCGCGGCCACCGTAACCCCCACGCATATAGCCGCCGCCTCTACTGAATCCTTGATTCATGTGGCCAGGCATGACCATTGGTCCGCCTGGGATGCCGACGGTACCGTTGGCTTGGTCAAGGCTATCGATTGTAGGGATACCGTGTAGCTGTTGGTCATCCTCATTCAATGGTTGGCCATTGGGTGTCAAAGTGGACTCCAGGTTATCGCCATTAGGCTTAGTATCAGGATTTTGCGAAGATGGCTCGTCCACGTTGCCAGAGTCCGGAACGCCCTCAGCGCTCTTGCCTTCTGCAGTACTAGGGTCCAGTCCCTCGGTTGCGCCTTCCCCAGATTGAGCAGGCATATCCTGGCTCATGCTAGCAGTGGAACTATCATTGAATTCTGCAGAGTTAGTATTATGAGGAAAGTTGTTGGCTTGCATATGGCCCCCAAAGCCACCGCGACCACGGCCGCCGGAATAGTACCCACGGCCACGACCCCTGTAATTGCCTGGACCATAGTAGCCATTGCCATTCTGAAACTCTTGGTTAGGAAACTGCTGTTGCTGCATTTGAGGATGAACTCCGTTGGGTTGAGACATATTATATCCGCCAAAGCCAGAGGGGTCCCCAAATTGCGCGCCCATACCATTCGCGAATGCATTTGGATTGAATTTATCTTGGCTTCCATTCCATATATTGTTCTGCGAGCCGTCCCAACCCCCATACATCCCCTGACCTGCGTTGAAATTCATTCCCATGCCATTCATGCCATTCATTCCGTAGCCTCCAAACATCCCTTGACTTGCGGCAATCGGGTCCATGCCCATTCCAGGCATTCCTAGAGATCTTCAGTGAGCCTGGGTTTCAGACGAGATACTCGGAATCAGTAACATACCCATAGGATTCGGGAAACCCATCATCCCGGTACCCATGAACTGAGCCATGGGATTGGCACCCCACATGTTCGGAAACATCCCGGGACTCATGTTGAATCCCATGGTATTGGGGAATCCGGCGTTCTGCTCCGCATTTTGGGGATTTTCCTGTTCGGTTTGCTCAGCCGACGCGCCGTCCGCGGCGTCATCTCCCTCAACCGTTGCGCTCGGTTCCACTTCGGCATTTTGACCATCTTTCTCTGGGATGCCCTGCTGCGGTTGCTCATCCTGTAGCAATTAGTCAGTCCTGTGCTGATCGTCCAGAGGAGTGTTCTAAGAAAAGCTGCGCACCTGTGATATTCCATTCGTTGCTTCCTGCTCTACAATAGGACCGTCCGTTTCAGCATGTACCAGAGCTGCGGCATCAGCTTGTGCTTCTGATGACGGGTCATTTGGGTTTGGCAATGTTAGATCTTCCGCCGAATTTCCCTCGGTGGGATGCGACTCTTGAGGGTCTTGCTTGACTGGACTCTCTTCCACAGGTGGTACATCATTGGTAGTAGCAGGTAAAGCTGCTTGCCGTTCCTTTTCGCGCTTCTTTTCCTCCGTCCGTAAAAAAGCCTTGAGGGTCGTCCGGAGGGCTTTGTTCGGCTTGCAGAGATCGGCGGAAATCGGAGTGTGTGCGCAGACGGGACAAGTATCCGGGAGGGATGTCTGGCCTGGGGGAGGTCGGTAAGAAATGGGCCTATAGGTAGCAAAGACGCGCTTACAGTTTTCACAGATTGCTTGATCGCAGCAGGGGAGTCGGAATGCATTCACGGCAAGCTTGTTGCAGATAGCGCAACGTAGTTTAAACGGGATTTCATCCTGGGTCAAGGAACTAAAACGAAAAAAGCGCATTAGCTAATAGCTCTAAGAGAAGCGGGTGAAGATTGATTCACCTCGCGATGTCCATCAAGCCCGAAGGCTGAACCGCGACAGCCATCAGGAAAGGCTTGTAACCTGCAGGCAGCGAATAAATGTACTGGAGAGCAGTAGAATTGCGCTTAAGACGAAGGAATGCGAGCCAAAGAGGCAAATGAGGCCGACATGACTCTAGGGAGCGTTCAATCCATCTCAACGAAGGTCACACGAGAATCAGCAGAGGACGAGGCTTGGGATTGTCATTCTCTGTCGCAACATCCGATTTGGCGTCGGAGTGGAGGCGGAATCTCGGAGCGGAAAAATGTTGTCCCACGAGATATGGTCGCAATTGTCGCTGTGCGCGTCAAGATTGTATCACAGGTGGTTAGGTTTTGTTCGAATACTGGATGTTTGAATGCCGTGGATGTCCAGAGTACATTTGGCAACCAAAGCCCAAAGCAGCACGTAACAATGCGAGTTATCTATAAGACAAGGCAGATGCTAAACTAAGCAGCCCTCAACACTGCAGATTACCCCGCTAGATATAGTACACTATAAACATGAGGGGACGGGGTTGGATGGGCTCAAAGACGCGTTATCAGATTAGATCAAGTTATTTCGACCCTCATTGATGTAGATGCTGTGGAAAGCAAATAAATAGATCTCTGCGCAAGCGATACCATTTCCATGACGTGGAAGGTTTCAGCCTAGCGAAGAGTCCTCTACGTCTTGGGGCTCTTTGTATCATCATGCAGCGTCCGAGGGATGAGAGGAGAACAGGAAAACAACAAACAACCAACAAACATCATCAGTGTAAAGAAGACATTTCAGATACGAGTAGTAAGGCTGATTTGCATCATCAACGGGGTGATAGGATCAGGATCACGCGTTGCAAGGCCAATGACGGCAGTGTCCGTTGTCAATGATTGTTTGGTTAGGGTGGCGAGCGGTCAGTATAGAGTCATTGAAACTTCAAACTAAAGGGGGAGGCAGAACGTTGTAAGCCAGAGGAACATCATTATTGTTGTGAGGTGAGGTCGAAGCAGAAGCAGCTTCAAGTGAAACCAAATCTCAAGGATGCAGAGATGAGATGCAAGAAAGAAAGGGGAGGATTAAGTAAGCAGGGTTCAGGCCAGGAATTCTATTATTCGACCCAAAAATGAAAAATTGATGATTTTTGTTTAAAATTAGCGCGGGAAGGCGAGGTTAAAAGGGCTAAGGTCGCTCCCCCCGGAAGATTCAGTCAAGCGGTTCTCGACTTTTTCTGGCTGCAGCCACGCCCCTTATCGCTGGGCCCACGCACTTGGAGCTTGGGCCATACATTTCATACATCAATTGTCGCTCAGACTGATGCCTCGATTCTTTTGATCCCAGCTCCAGATCAGATTCATTCCGGCTGAGGTAATTACTGCACCTCTTTCCTCATCTCAGGCCACACTGGCTGCTGTCCACCGGCGTACCTATCAGTCGCGCGATTGATACCGATTTTCTATCATAACTATAACTTAACTATATACTATACTTCCGACACTTGCTGAGATCAATTTCACAGCAATGACAGAGCAAGACAACTCTTATCGACCACGTTCTCCCGACTTTTCCACCTTCCAGCCTACCATTCCTTCCGTAGCTCAACCAGCCTACCAGTTTGGGGGCCACCTTCCTCAGCGCGCTTCCTACGACGCCTCTCCGTTCTTCACCCCACAATACCAGCAACCCCCTGTTGGGTCAAGCAGAGTTCCTCAGCAATACGTTCCACCCTACTCAGACGATTTTGACTCAGATATGGCTCGTCGCTCCTCCCGTTTAGCGCGCGCCGTCGAAGCCCCGGTACAAGTTGCACCGGCACTGGAACCAAAATATATTGAGCCAGTCCTACCGGACGAGCCTCCCGAGCTTCCAAAGCCAAGCCTAGCTGCCGGCGTTGAAGTAAAAACCAAGTTTCCGGTTGCGCGGATCAAGCGCATCATGCAAGCGGATGAGGATGTCGGCAAGGTTGCCCAGGTCACTCCGATCGCTGTCTGTACGTACTCACGCCATTCCTGTCTTTCTATTCCTACCGAAGGTGATGCTAACATACTGGACTCACAGCCAAGGCACTCGAACTCTTTATGATCTCTCTCGTCACAAAAGCCGCGAAAGAGGCCAAAGACCGAAATTCAAAACGCGTAACCGCCTCGCACCTCAAACAAGCTGTTGCTAAGGACGAAGTATTGGATTTCCTCGCCGACATCATAGCCAAAGTTCCCGACCAGCCAACGGGAAGGAAACACGAAGATGATGGGAGTGATCAAAATGAGCAACCAAAACGAAAGCGCGGTGGTCGGCGACCCAAGGACGATAGCGATTAATTGGTCGCCACTGTTAAACCAAATTCCGTTTTGTGTTTATTTCATATGACAGCGTTTCTTTTATATTTTAGACCGGGACGGAGCGCATACTCTTTTGGCGTTGTGGCGGTGGGAAGGCGCGTCTTCGATGTGTATAGGGCTTTAATCTTGGGTACTCTTTTAAAACCTTGACTTAGGCCGTCGTTCAGGCCTTATCTTCCTGCGATTCTTTTACCCTACGTCTCCCTCTGGTATCTATATCTACTTTAAAATAATCGTGCAGTAAACGACCCTCAAAAACAAATAAACCATTCCTAATACGGAAATATACACTAAACCATTTTCAGCTCTGGGGTCACAATCGACTCAGGCCGCATACTCGGAAGTAGACTACTTCCACTTCGTCCTCTTATCTCTCATCACTGGCGATCTCCCTGTTTATGCTTCATCCATTGAAGCAGTAACATGCCGGGGCGCCAGAAAAATGGACTTTGTACGTTGGCGACGCCATTTCCCCTCTCGTGCGCGTCACGCGTCATCTTTCGCTTCTCCTAACCGGCACAGTGGTCTCGAATTATAGGCGGCTCTCGGTCGTTGTCAACCAAGAGTCCCCGCGCAGCCTCTCCCACAGAGCGATTGACGGCATTCAAACGCACATGTAACACATTACAAGTGAGTCACTGCAGACAATTTGTTCTTCGAATCTTCCGGTCTCTGACCTTGCTCACCATTACTAGCAAATATGGCGCTCCAGCAACTCACCAACCGGGGAACAAGCGGCCACTGTACACGCGCGCAACTGCATCGAACGCCTAAATTCCGTCTTAAGCGATGAATCCCGCGGTCCAGCACCGCATCCCTGTCTCGCATATGCCGCGTCCTCTCAGATATTTGTCACGGTCACTAAACTAGCGCTCTCCTCATATGATGAGGGAATGCTTCGCTCCGCGACGATTTTCTTCAACACGCTGATCGATTCGGAAGTGGATGGTGTTGTCGATAATCGTCTCTTTGCGCGTGCCCTGGTGGATCTGGTCCGACGCGCCGATAAACAGTCAGAGGATATTGAGGGGCGCCTTGTCGAGCTGCTGTTCGGTGTATCAAACAATATCCGACTTCAGCCCACGATTCTCCCTGCATGGTTTGCTCCTCGGTCAGATGACCAGAATAGTGAGCTACCCGGTACGAATGGAGTCGAGTTTGCGGGCACCATGAGAAAAGACGATTTTCCGTTGTTCTACTTGTTGGTCGAATATGTCCATCATGCGGGAAGAGCAGGTGACTTTGCTCGAACCGGACTGCTCTATTTGATAGAGACGGCTTCGCGGTCCAAGGATTTGGAAAGATGGCTAATTGAGAGTGATCTCGCGACATTGATGGCTACTGGACTAGGCGCTCTTTACAGCCAGTTGGGCAGGTAAGCAGTTCCGATCTTGATACGAGCATTGACTGACCTTTATTAGTCTATCTTACAGCCCGGATCGCGAGTCGGAAATTCCACACATCATCGCGCATTCAGATCATGCACAGCAAGAAACAGCACTCCCCCCTGTGCTGGGCATGTCAATGGATTCCTTCATGGCTTATCTTCTCTTCTGGCAAGATACAATCGACCACTGCAAATCAGCCGAAGTTGTCGCAACCCTGTTGGATCATTTTCAAGTTCTATTCCTGGAACAATTACTGTAAGTTGCTTGCATATGCGTATGCATTCTACGGGAGCAGCAGCAGCACCTTACTTATGGCTTGGCAGATACCCTTCGCTCCTCGAATCGTCTGACGTCGAAGGTGGCTCAACAGCAGCAGTTCTTACCTACCTATATCGCATTCTAGCCTCAATCGACCAGGAAGACCTGGTTCACCGAATCTTACATTTCCTACTCGCGTCCCCGTCCGATTCAGATGCACAGGTAGTGAAAAAGAATAAGAACATGTCCGCCAGCCGGCGGAAATCACTTGACGTGCTTACTGCGTTCTCGGAAGAAGCTGCAAGACCGTCTCCTTCTCTTTTCAACCTCAGAGATCTAGCCCTTCTAGGTCTTCGATCATCTAATCAGCAAACGGTTCTAGCGACATTGCGGTTGCTGAGTGTGGTTTTGCAGCGCCACCCCTCATTTGCACGATCCCTAATCCGGACTATCACAGGCCATCCGGCGAAACAAAGAAATGTTGGAGCTTTGAACGCCGAGTTAGGGCAGCTTCTATCCATGGCCACTGCAATTATGAACGAACCCACGTTGGATGTGTCTTTCGAAAACTATCTTAAGGACGCCGCCTGGACTCTAGAATCGCGACTCTGTATTCGCACGTCGGACAAGAGTCCTACAGAAGTTGTAGCCCTTGAGGTCCGCCGAGACGACCCGATTGTCCGCGAACTCTTGGACTGCCTTGAAACATTTTTTACCAATTCTGTGATTGTCAACCTAGCGCTCACTGAAGTTCTTATGAGCATTGCATCCTCGCAACTCATCGCTCTTGATGGCTGGTTACTTGTCGATTCTACGAAGTACAAGTATACCACCAGCGACTCGAGCGAGGATGGCTTGCCAGATATTCTCCAGCAGATTCATGCTGTCTATGAGGAGCCCACTTGGTCCCCAGAGGACACACCTGCTCTCACCGCTGTATTGAGCCGACTTGTTGCACAAGTCCAATCCTGGAGAAAGGCCATAGCGGACTTTGATATCCTGATAGCGGCACGTCGAGATTTACTACACGAGGATGATGAGCCTTTCAAAGGCTCATCTGAACAGGACCTTATACCTTCTTCGACGCGCGGCTCTGTGGATCGACCTCCATCAACTACGGCGAGGACCCCACAATTTAATGCCGACCAAGGAACTCCACGAGGCAGACGAGATATGCAAAACTTCGCATCTCCTCAGCGCAGCATCGTCGGGTCCCCCTTACGGGAGCCAGCCACCATTCACTCCCACCCTCCACGAGCTTCGTCAGTGGCCCGCTCAGCCGCAGCAGAGGAATTAAGGAAACGGTTAGCGACACCATTCCGGATGGACAGCCAACCCCAATTCGAATCAAATGGAGATGTCGGGAATACCCACTCCAGCAGTTCAGAGCACACGACGGAAACATCCGCGGACAGGGAGGACGAAGTCATTATTGACGAAGAGCAGAAGACAGAGCAGGACTCCGCTACTCTAGGCCATGTCCTGACCAATGTTGTAGTCTTATACGAGTTTCTCCTAGAAATATCGGCAATGGTGCAAGCGCGTGGCACGCTCTTCGAGGAAGCTGGCTTTCACGATGTAGCGGTTCCTGCGCAGGACAGCGCTGAGTGATCTGACATGTATGCCATGTGAGCGGGCTCCCGTGGCAGGAATGTGAAATCAATGCTATGCTGTAGTATTATCTAGCGGCTCTATATCCACGTACGTACATACATAAAACCGTATATAAGCAAATTTATTATCCGAACCCCCGATCTGCCTTGTCCACCTAGTCTAAGCTATGTACTCTTCGGTATCTTCATCACGTGATACATATGCGGCGAGCTCCAGCTCTTCGTCGCGGCCCCCGGAGGCTCCTCGACACATCATTGCATCCATCCAACCATTTAGCAAACTCAAATCCTCGTTTCCGCCTGAAAGCTTGATCGATCGGAACAATGTCTGCCTTCACCACATCGCTGCGCTCCCTTCTGAGCGCTGCTCCTCGCACCGCCTCTACCACCCGCGCCTTCAGCTCCTCCGCTTCGCGGGCTCTTACACGTGTCTCCGTTACTGGTCGGCTCGGTGGCACGCCCGAACTGCGCACAAGCAAACATGGCACTGAGTACATCTCTTACAGTATAGCTAGTAGAGAATTCCCAAAGAATGGCGAGCAGGTGACTCAATGGTGGCGCGTCGCGTCGCACAGAACTTCCCAGCGCGACTTCATCTTGTCGCTGCCGAAGGGGTAAGTCATGTTTTTCTATCTTTCTACCTTTCTTTGCCGGGGAAGCGAATATTTAGCAGGCGTATGCGTACATTAACTGACGCTAAATTCCTCTTATAGATCCCTTTTGCTCGTTGAGGGCGAGCTCCAACTCTCTAAATATACCGATGAGAATGGTGCCGAGCGTCAGTCCGCGATCATCAACCAACGTACGTTCTAAATTGATTATGTTCTATTATATTCTGCCCTATCCGACTATCCTATCTCTATCCCATTATAACCTGAAACGCCCGTAACTTGGTCTTTCCATTGCGTGACACTGGGTGGAGAAGAAGTGAAACGGAATGCAATCGCTAACAGTGGCTTCCCTAATATACAGGCCACTTCGAGCTCCTCGCCACCAAGCGCGACGAATCAGACCATGAGCGAATTGAGTAAACCACTTTCAGCCCCCCGCTACACCTCTGATCCAGCAGGGGCGGAACGATACCGCCTGGAAAGATATGCTCTTCGAGAAATGACCACTCCTCCGCTTTATTTGAATGACCTGTCTTAATATCTTTGAAATCCGCCCCCGTTTTTTCATACGCACACCGGAGTTCTTACTTTCTTGCTTCTCCCCCTTCCCCTCCCGGGCCGTATCGATCATGATACCCGGTTTCTCCTGCTTGGACCAAATCGGACTGGACAGGCTGGGCAGGCTGGATGCAGGCGTCGACGAGTAATTGATTGATTGAGTCGTTAATGGCCAAGGCTCTCCAGGTTGCCCTTTTTTTTTTCTTGCTTTTGTAAATGGGATTAGGGGTTCGCGTTTGGGGCCCATGTTCAGTAGTATTGTCTTATGTGCATCGATGAAAACTTGTACTTGGGTTAGAAACTTTCTCCGCTCTTTTTCCTCTCTTTTTCTATTTCGTGAATCACTTTGCACACTGTAGCAGCAGACCACGTTCGGCTACGGTGGTCGGAGAAGAACGCGAACCAAAAGGGTCTACAGTACTGACTCCGACTAGTAATTGTCTGAGGGGGGTTGCAGCGCAAAGTAGGGTAGAGTACTCCGTAAAGTAGAACATCTAAGGCTGCGCCGAAGAAGCAGGAGGTAAGATGCGCACTACTGGCACGTTTCAAGGTCAGTCTTCTACGGTTCGAATTTTATCCTGTTTGCGGCCAGGAAAGGAGCGAGTGCAAGGACTTCTACATCCTAATTACGGAGCAGTGGTTTGGCTTTAGATTGGAGACGGCCGAGGTTATAGGTGTACGATTCTGATAAGCAATCTATTCCTAGAGGAGGGTGGAACGGTTATAAAGAGATGAAATTAGGTAGGGTTAGGTAGGGGTTATCTCAGCCCGGCGTAGCCCAACCGACTTAAATGGCCTACCCTGCGCTATAATATACATAAGGCGATCAGAAGGTTGGAATGGATGTGAAAACGGAAAAATCGAATAGAACGAAGAATGAGGAGAAATAGAAGAGAAAGAACTTGAAGGCGAATTAACGTCATTATGCCATTACTTGCACATGCAAGGCGACACGCCTTGCCCATGGCAGAGAAGAAGTAAAATGAACAAGGACGAAAATTTTCTAGACACCAGGGACAAGCCAAGATTCAAAAGTTAAACCTGTAGCTCCCGCTCCTGCCGAATAACCTGCTTGACGCGAATAAAGTCCGTCCCCCGATGTCTGGACATACGGCTCAGATCAAGCTCGAGCTCGGAATCACCGTCCATGCTTCCACGGCTCTGACTGCTTCCTGCCCAGGCGCTCGTGCAGACTGTGTTAGTTGGCACGGCAAGGTTTGGCGTCAAGCGGGAACGGAGGGCCTGTCGGCGTGGAGTGTTGAAGGGGCGGTTGAACCAGATGAGATGACGTCTTAGCCAGTGGGCTTTGAGGGGACGAGCAGGTATATGAGTTTTCATGGTGCTGGGGCGGTTCTTTTCGAGGTCTAGTGTGAAGGTTGCGTTTGCTGTGTGGGTATGGTAGAGGTCGTGGCTGAATTAGTTAGCAGTATTTCTAAATAAGTCGACCTACATTGATTACCGTGCTCTTTGGTCTTGTGTTTCGAGTGAAAGGAGCTGGGCCTGACTCCCTGACTTCGACGGCTTCCGCGGGAAGCTCCCGCTTGAGGTTGTGGAGAGCACTGGGCTGAAGTAGCCATCCAGACCAACGTGCGAGAGCAATGAGAGATACATGCGGTGGGCGTCCCGACCGCACCCAAAGAAGATGAAGAACATGAAGCCCGAGGCCACCGGGACCCAGCGGTCAAAGTACACCTTGCCATCCGTAGGAATCTTCACAATTACAGACCAGTCGGGACCGTGGATGCGGGCCCAGGAATAGAGCTTCCATGGTAACCCTAACCGAATGGTCGTATATACCATGTATGTCTGGATAGGGATTAGGGCTAGAAGCATGATGAGAGAAAGACAAAAGAGACGGAGGAACCGAGATTTGTTGGTTCCAGCATTTGCAGCGCGGAGAATCTCGTTGAACTGGTTTCGATAATGATGCAGACGGTAAATGACGAGGCCTGTTGCTGTTAGAAACTGCCCGGCCTGGTACCTAAGATTGAGAGTCATACCGCAGTAGTAGCTGGCAATGAAACATATCACCAAAGGCCATATGTAGCCTAACACTAGGCTGACCCAGCTTTGATCAAGACTGGTGACACAGCCAGAAACGGCGTATATGAAGTATCGATTTCCTTGATAGATAATGTGGGTGATGCAAGCGACCAGGGGAATTACCACGCAAAAGGACAGTTCCATGGCCCGATTTCGCCACCTTTGGTGCTTGCTCGGAACTAGCGCAGCGCGCCTGGTATCCAACACGAAGGCTAGGCTTCGGAAGATGCATACTAAAGCCCCTGGAACCGCAACATAAGACCCGGTAAGAATCTTCACCTCGATATCGCAAAGGCCTTCGCCGTCCCACCAGTTATGAACATCATCCGTCGCCCAGATGAATGCATTCACGATGTTGAAAACGTTGAGGACCAGGAACCAACATATCAGGGACACACATGGGAAATTCTTGTTTTTCCAATGCAGGCCTAGAGGAGGTAGACTGATCAATATGGCAAGAAAAGATAGCACCTGCATGGCCACTGTCTGAGCAGACGGGGTCATTCGAACACCCATGTTGATAGACTGAAGATTCGTGCTTGAACAGGGATAAAGGTATTGGCCTGGGGTTTCTATATCCAGTGTAGTAATTCTCCAAAAGTCAATGAGGAGAATTGCAGGTTAAGAAGGAAGATTTGAGCAAGCAACATTCTGCTATGAAGGAGACATGGAGGAATCAACCTCCACTCGAGAAATGAGTCCGAAACAGAGCTGAATTTAATTATCGGCCTTCATGTAAACTAATTGAGACAATGGCCTATTGCCAGGGTTTCATGAGAATAGAAATAAGGGCGATGGAGGGGGGTTGCAATGTTATACAGGCTGCTGCAGTCAGACGGGCCAGTCGGAATCAAGATGCCAGTCGCAAACAGTGGGTTTGTCTCTGGCAAGCCATGATAATAAAACCAACATTTCAAATGTTGGGTCTTTATTCAACTATGAATGGTAGTGTCGCAGCGCAGGGAGCAGAGACGAGGACTGCCGCGACTCAGCAGGTTTCCTAATTTGGGTGTCAATAGATTCACCTGGACCTCAATGGACTCACTTTGAGGAGCGGACTACCAGCGGACTCACGGTGTGACTGCTCGTGTAGAGTCATTGGAACGCAACATCCGCGGTTCTGCAAGGAGATGGCCGAACCCTGTATTGCATATCACAAGATAAGCTATGGTAGCGTTGTGTGGCTCGTGGGCACTTGTGCTACCAGCAATTTCCCGTCCCTTGCTCCCTGAACCTGGAGGCACGGACTGGGGAAGTGCTGTTTTCATAAATGGTGGGTTGCATCATGGATCAGCTATTGGTCTCATAAGGTGGGATAATGCAGGTGATGGATAAAATCTCGAGTCAGTTTGCTGATGGCAGTTTGTTGACGATGATTGCCTGAGAATGGATCTCCATTAGTTATTGGCGATCGACGTGACCAAACCAGAAGCGTGCAGAGCCAAGACGGCCGTCACGATGACGGATCTTCCCCAGTCGAGCCCCAGTCTAGGCAGCCCTGCAGGCTGGGCTGCGCAGAGCTCAGCTCGGTAGTTCGTACGAACTCTCGATCTCATCTCATCTCGAGATTACCTCAGGTCGCATGGTTGTCTGCACCGTGTATAAACCATGGGCAACGTGAGCTTCCCCCAACCTCCGACCGCACCATGTCTTCTCCAGTGAACCTCCGCAATCGCCGTCTAAGCCGTCCTGCAACCTTCGCCGAGGGTTCGGCACCGGCGCCAGCGTCGCCTCCTTCCCCGCAAACCCTGCGCCGCAACTCGACGCTGTCGGACTCAGTCTCTGAGGCTCGGAATACCATCCGGTCCTCGACTGACGAACTCTTCTTTCCCCGCGTAGCAGCGAACAGCGACCGTGACGATGAAGAATCAAATTGGCAGTCTGCACCGCTCGGGCTTGCTCTTCTCCCCGCAGTTGCCGGCATCTTCTTCCAAAATGGCAGCGCCTTCGTCACAGATGTCACGCTCTTGGCGCTGGCGGCCGTCTTCTTGAACTGGTCTGTGAGGCTACCATGGTAGGTCGACCTTTACCTTCAAATTAACGTTATTTTAACTCAAACTCAAGGGAATGGTATCGGTCTGCGCGATCCATACGTCGGCAGCATAGCCTCCACGCAGTCCCTGTGGAACTATCTAGCGAGGTCATTGATTCTGTCCAGTACGCAGCGCGTGTACAAACAGGTGTGCAAGTAGAGACACCTGCAGATACACCTTCTGGCCCTCAGGAAAACGGCGCTACGCAAGAGCGAACAAAACCATCACCGCCAGGCCAAAAATCTCCAGACCTCAGCACCGCTGCCATCCGCGAACTGCAACTCCACGAGCTCGCCGCTCTTGCCTCATGCTTCCTCTTCCCTCTGATCGGAACATGGATCCTACATCACATTCGTTCCAACCTCTCACGACCATCCGAGGGTCTCGTCTCAAATTACAACCTCACTATTTTCCTCCTTGCCGCTGAGATTCGGCCCTTCGCCCATCTGCTCAAGATGGTCCAAGCGCGCACCCTGCATCTGCAACGCATCGTCGACTCATCCCGCAACGACGTGGACACCGACGAAGGGGACAAAATTGACCCCGCCAAAATTAGCGACCTATCTAAACGCCTCGAGGAACTAGAAGCGCACATCGCCGAGACCGCCGCCGCGCGCCTCTCCAACCCTAACTCTCCCCACGAGCCAACATCGCCACTCTCAAAAGAAACCCAAGAATCGTGCCAATCCCTCATAACAACCGCAACATCTACCTTCCAATCCGATATCGACGCATTGACCCGCGCCGTCCGCAAGTACGAAAAGAGAACAACCCTCATGGCCCATGAGACCGAGAAGCGCCTTCAATTCCTCGAATCCAAGGCGCGTGAGGCTATTTCTCTTGCTGCGGCTGTGCAGCAGCAGTCCCTTGCGGAGCAAGACAAGAAGAGAAGGGGCGGGATGACACTGGCAGAGTCAGCGGAGTCGCTTGTTGTTCTTGCAGTAGAGTGGATGAGCAGGGTGGTGTTCCTCCCTCTGACAATCGTGGCTTCGTTGTTCAGTTTGCCGGTTCTGGCTGCTAGGAAGATCGGGGGAATTCTGCTAGTTGTTGTATTGGGAGATCAAGGCCGTCAGGATCAAAATACGGATCGGAGCCTCGATCGAGAGAGGGCAAGGGGCTCGGTGAGGAGGTACATCTCAACCTCAACGAAAGGCAAAGCGCCGCAGACGCAGACAGCAGAACAAGTCCAGACTCAAACGCGAAGACCAGTCTCTGCCCAACAGAAGCGTGCGAAGCGCGAGAGGGAGCGCGAGCGCGAACGAGCTTTGATCTTCGAGGAGGAAGACTAAGAATCGATCAGACCGGGTTTCCATCATTTTTGCAATGGCATTGGCCCTGATGTATTCCTGCACCTTGGTACATTATCGTGAGGCATTTAGGAGGCGCTTAGGGACTATTGTGTGGATTGGAATGGAATAAGGTCTATGAGAACATCGATGGATATATCTAGTTTGGTTCTCGTGGCATGGCATGTGTTTGGTTCCTATACTGGCATTTACATTTCATTTGACCTCTTGGAATTTCTGTTATAGATATTATATTGTATTCTTACTACTTTCAACGTATATTCAAGAAGTACATATTGGTGCAAAGATCGTTGTCATTCAACCCCACGCTGTATCCAATGTCTATGCATCACCCAGGCAGGTATGATGACCTGATAAGGGGTATAAACGCGAACCAAACACAGAACCACCGCCAAAAATTAAGATATAGTCAAGTCATACAATACAAAGGTACCGTAGAGGAATTAAACAGGTATATAACGTAGTAGGAGAAAGCCTCCGTCTACACACAACCAAGATCGTATAAGAGGGCACGGCTCATGGGGCGCCGCCCGAGGGCCCATTATTATCCACGCCAATGGATTTGAGGAAAGGCTCGATGATGCTGCGTTTGCGCTCTTCTAGGGCTCGTCTTTCTTTTTCTTTAGAGAGGGTAGAAATGTCGGATGAGATGAGGACGTCGGAGAAGAAAGTAGCTAGGGCGGTTTCGACGGCTTGTCGGCGTCGATTCATGGCTGATATGGTTGTGGTTGTGTCTTGGGTGGAAGGTGGAGAGGGTAAGGGTTTTCGGCGGAAGCTTCCTCCGGAAATGAAGGAAGTTGCTGATACCGGTGTGCTTGGTGATGTTGGGTCATCCTCTGAGCCATCTTTTGGTTCTTTGGCAGGCTGGGAGGTTCGTGGGGGCTTGGATGGAACGGGTGCGATTTCGTTGGCGATACGCGCCAGCATGAATGTCACAAATGTGAATGAGACACTGTGGGCTGGAGAGTGGGCAAGATTCTCCAATACCCACGCTTGAGAATCTTCCCAGGACCGCACAGGCTGTTTGGCCTTCTCTCGTGCTTGGATTTGCTGGTCTAGACCCTGCCAGACAGAAGCTGATATGACACCATCCTTCAAGGACCGTAAGAATGAGACTAGGGTCTCACTCAAGATTTCGAGTCGATGCATGGAAGGCACTTCTGGTGCGAATACTTTGCCAAAGTCTCGATTCGTATCCAAGGCTTCACGAGCCTGCACTAGCAGCGACGACCGCGCTTGCCTGTCCTTCAGAGTCCATGTTTCAGGCTCGAAAGGCCAGGCAAGCCCGTGCGGTTGCCTTTCCCACGGAGCCTTGTCCTCTGATACCCCCTTTACCATGCCCCATTCAGCAATAGCACGTTCAGTTAGTTCCGAGATGGCCTCTGTTAGTTTGAACAGCTCTCTAGGAGCTGATATCGGCACCCCGTGTTTGTCCTTATGGTTGTTTGATGAGCTGTTTGTCAAACCCCGTGCTCCGGACTCAGGAATATGTGTGAGCTCCTCCAGGCTACGGCCAAACGCGGTTGGGAGCCATTTGCCATAAGCAGAGATAAAATGATCCCTGCCATCCCTTACCCGGAGAACCAAGATTTCTTCCAGTTTGACCAAACCATCATTCAAGAGACGGACAAAATCAATATCTCGTACGCAAACTGTAACTTCGATCATGGCAATCTCCCCAGGCAAGAGTGTGCACTCGTTTATTTCCGTTTTGTGGTCAGCTGATCCGTCATGGTGCGGTTGCTCAACTTTAACGTCCAGCCAGGAGGATGCCTCAGCACCACGCTGCGGTTTCTGAATCGAGAATGTTGCAGACACCCTACTAGTGTTCGCAACAGTCACTGACCGGCTGACCGGGACGTCCAGTAAGATGGCCCCAAAGTCCACATCATTTGGGTCTGTTTCAGACCGTTTAGAGGACGTCTCATGACCGTGGTTGTCCACCACAACTGTGAGACCAGGCCGAGACTCATTCTCGGCTTTATCTAGCTCTCTAACGACTTCTTGGTGTACCTCGGATTTGAGTTTGGAGTCGACGCACTTGAGCTCCAACGTAAATCCAGCTACCAGGGGTTTGTGGTCAGAAGAAAGCACGCCCTGGTGAGAAAGGTAATAATCCAGCCGAATTGCATCGTCGCTCTCTAAACCCGCATCAGGGGCCGCTTCGTCATTCGCTTCATCTTCGTCTGGGTCATATTCGTCTCCACTTTCCACTCCGTCAACGTCGGGATCATAGTCGAACAGAACACTGTCATCGGCTACAGCACTCTCTAGTCCCCTAGCTTGCATTTCTTCGTCTCTTTTCCTGGCCTCCGCAGCTTCCTTTACCAGTCGCTCGTGCCTCATCTTGTCCCTGCGTGACCTATAAAGAATGCGATCGCACCAACTAGGCCCCCTATGCTTCTCACTCGAGTCAAACCTGGCCACACTGCCGACGTCATACTTGTACGTGGGCAGAAACGAAATCTGGCCTTCCTGCCATCCATCATGGAAGGCCTTCTGGTTGTCTCGCTGCATCCGCAGCTGATCATGCGGTAACAATGATGAGATCGTTGTCTGAAGGGAAGCAGGATCCTGGTGAGGATCCAAATACTCAAGATCGAGCGATTGCATCTTGTTTGGGAGATCTTCCGAGACAGGCGACTGGCTCCGCCCATCTTCATTGGCGACGCGGGGCGACGAAACTGCACCATTTACCTCAACAAACCGCTGGTGCCGCTTGTCGTATTCGTTTTCTGTATGCCGAGCGAGGACCTGCCGGACATCATCTCCGGGAATATCCTCCAAGCGATAATTCAAATCGCCAAACCAAAACACGAAATCCTCGTCTCCAATACTTTCAGAAGGCCCTTCCCGAAGTGTATTATCAGAGCAAATTGAGTCAAACTTTGTACGACCAACAATCTGCGACGCATCCCAATTTCGTCGGTCCAAGCTGGTCTTGTCCGACCCTGCGGCAAGATGGCAGTTGACAAATATAATGCATGTAGTTTCGCCAAGAAGGAGGCGCGTTGCCACGGCGCCTTTGTTGCCCATATAGCCCAGCAGACCCGTACCTACACTGGTACTACCAACTGCCGAGACGCTGTCGGCTATCGACGGGGCGGCGTATATCAATTGCAACAGTCCAACAAGCTGGATTTCCGCAATCAACTTGTATCCCGGCGGTAAGGCTTCTTCAACAGCTGCTTTCCACCTCTTTGCTGGAGCTGGGTCCGTGTATGGTCTCAGCGCCTCCGTGGGAGAGGAGAGATCAACGATTTCCTGCAGCCCCAGAACGTAAAGGCCAACCTGATCCGGTGGGAGCTCAAGGGACGAGACAGTGCCTTCAAAACCCAACGCTTCTGATTCTTGGCTCTTCTGGGACCCTGCAGGGTATGACCCGGACAGTTGCCCGTACACCCCTTTCCGTTGTACAAACCACTTCCCAACGTCTTTCTCTGTGCCAGCGATCGCAGCCACATTCCAGGTGCCAACCTTTACATGAACGGTCCGATGGCGAGTATATTCGTCCTTTCGTGCCTTGACGGCGTTGAGAAGCGAGGAAGGGTCGGAAGTGGAATCCGCAGGAGGCTTGTGGCTATCGTGATCGGAGGGGTACTCGCCATCCTTAGGGCCAGAAGGCCGTTCGTCGGTGGGCGCCATACTGGCAAAGCGCTCTCAAGCAGGTGGAGGGGAGCTGTACATCCCTCATCCGACCTGCTTGTGGAGTATATATAGCGGCTTGTTCCCCGCGCTATACCAAAGAGAGCACTGCAGATCGTGTGGCGGGGGCGGTGCTGAGATACGAGGCGCGAACGCGCAACAGGCAACCAGCGGGGTAGGAGGAGGATCGCGAGGCGTACGATTCAGAGCATCACGCGTCAAGCTAGAGGGCGCCTGAGAATCAATTATAGCCGAAATAGGCCGAACATCACCCGCGACTGATATACTCCGTAGTAGCGTAACCCGTGTCGGCGGGGCACCAAATGAGATCAGGAGAAGACAATAACGCTCAAGTAGGTAGAGACTCAGCAGTGGCTCAATCACAACAGTAAACAAGCACGGTCGATCTCTAGAAGAACTTCCGACAAGATTGCGGAGTGGCCGCAGTAATTATGACGGAGCGCAAGAGGCGATAGATCACTCACGACCTCGGATCAGATTGACCGCCTTCCGCAAGGGGAGATTACTTGAGCTTCAAGGCACAGAGCTTCGCTCGCTCCTTCCTCGTCCCACCGTCCCTAGACTCGACTTGATAGCTCCTACCATTTTCGAACATCCCCTTAACGATATATAAAGCCAATTGGTGCACCTTCTATCTACCATGGCCTCGCGCAAACCCCGTCGGCCAAACAGCTACCATCAACAAAATAACAATAATCGCCATAGCCAAGGATACCCTCAGCCTTCGGACTACGACTCTGATTATCAAACTTACCTTTCTGATGTCCAACAAATGCCTGATCAGCAAGATCAAAGCATACCGTCTGCTCCTCTGCGTACAAATGAAGAGCTCAACCTTTCTGTTCTACAACGTCATAACCCCGCGGTGAATTCGATCCAATCCCTTGCGCCCTTTTCCGTCGTCTATACCTTCAATTCGTCGACACGGCAGTGGGAAAAAACCGGAGTTGAAGGCACTCTCTTTGTCTGTCAACTCGTACCAGGGAGTCTTGGCGAAGAGCGATATAGCGTGTTTGTATTGAATCGACGAGGATTGAACAACTTCGACCTTCCATTGACGGACGGCGAGAACGTTGAGATTACGGAAGAATTTATCATTCTCAAGTCTGATTCCGATGCGGACTCTCACGGTAGCCCACCAACTAGCCAGCCGGAGGCCAACAATGATCGCGCAAATAGTGACATTCGCATTTATGGTTTATGGGTATTCTCCGAGCCTCCTCCAAGCTCCACCGCGGAAACCCGGAACATCAACGCCCAAGTTATCCGGGAGTGTGCTTTTCTTGCCGGACAGAGCCTTAAGCTAGCGCGGGAGAGACTTGAAAACTCGCGCCAGAACGGCATGCATGCTGCTGCCGCTGCTTCGGCCACCACAGACCCGCTGAATGATGTACATGGCAGTGTTCCAATGGGTCGTCAGGTCTCTCTGCGGGACTTGTTCGGACAGGAAAGAGCGCAAGATGATGCGTGGAGCGTGAGGGCACATAGTCAGAGCCAGGCCCCAGCACACCAACCGCCAGCATTGCAAGCCCCGCAGATAGGTCTGCCAGTACCGAATCAGCAACAGCCTGATGTTCTGGGAGATTTATTTAGGCGCAGTGGCCTGGCGTTTCCGGGTGGACAAAAAACTTGACCAGTCTATCTCTACTACGTGAATATACTATCGTCCCCTCGTGGTTCTCGATATAGTTACCATACACTAAATCAGAATCACCATGTGCATTTGTGGACATGATTGCAGCTTTTCGCGGCTTAATAACCGATTCCGCTAACGCCTATCTTCACAACGGGAACCCTGCGCAGCTCTATATCTTGTATAGACTTCAAGGCAGCCCTGAAGCATGTCGAGGTTTGACGGGAAGGAAGCAGCAGATCCATCCGCCTGGGACTACGAAGACGTCTTGGTATTCTCCCTTCAAGGTAGCCCCTCCGGTGTATGCGGCCAGGATAATAATCCTTACGACTATGTAGATGTTAACTATACAGAATACAGCTTCAAAGCGACCATGCACAGTTTTAAAGCTGGTCCAGTTCCAGGTTCATATGTTAAATACCCTTGTGTCAAGTCTATTCGTTACTATCGTCTATCGCTTAACCCCAAGTCTAACCCAGTATCTCACTAATCATATCCGCCGTCTTACGGGCCATAAGCTCGCTATGCCCTAGATAAATGTTAGAGTCTCCAATGCTAGTTGCGGGGACGAATCATGAAACATACTCAAACAGAACGCATGAGGCACCGCCTCCTCACAAACAACCATCCTCGGCCCCTTTACCTTTCCTCCGTCTTTCGTATCCGCACTGCCCCTAGCCGCAACAATTTCCTCTCTCGTCCGCTCCGCAACCCAATGGTCGTTCCGTCCGAAGTAGAAAAACAGCTGCGCGGGTGGCGCCAGTTCCGGCTTTGATTTTGCCTCCCCAGTGGGAGGAGATGAAACACCCCAAACGTCATCGGCCCATTTATCGGACGTGATTGTGCGCATTTCGTCAGCGGCCATGTGGCTACATTCCTCGTTAGCCATCATACCATAACATCTCATAGTTCAAGAAAGGTTAGGGTAGGGTAGAGTCGAGTCGAGTAAAATCAATGATAGTGAAGTTGAATTTTGGAGGAGCATACAGAGCCTGTCTTACGCCCTGCTTACTCCGTAAGAACGAGCACGTCGCAGCCGCTGCTTCGCGCGGTGGGCCCTTCATAACGAGATTCACGATGACCGTTAGGATAGATGCCGGGAGGAGGGTCGTCAGGATCCGGGCGAAGATCGATACGACCAAGGCAAGCTGAGGGATCAGGCGGAGGAGGAACTGTCACGGACGTATGAGCATAGCCCCTCTATAGAGATATTATAGATAGAGATAAATGACGAAGCAGCCGCGAGAAAGAACATCCGAAGTACATACTGTCAACTTCCTCCCAGACGGCGACGCAGAAATATCCTTGACAGTGGGGAAAAGCAAGACGCCGCCGACGATATCAAAGTCCAGCTCTCTGAGGCTCTCCCGATGGCGTCGAATAATCTCCATTGCCATGTACGTGCCCACGGAGTGCCCGATGAGGATGACCTTGGGCCTGCCCGCAAACGAAGAGGTAGCCGAGGAATACTGGCTCTTCAGATCGGCCATATGTCCCCTCAACTTCTCCTGGACATAACATATTTGCTCTTCGAGAGAGTGGTAGTTCTCCCCATCCTCCTTAACCTTGGTAGGACGCTCAGGTCCGAGCTCGAAGCCAGCTAAGCTGTGGCCGAGGATGTGAACCGTGCTCAGGCTCTTTCTTTCATGGCTTTCTGGGTTCCGAGTAGAGGTAGACCCGTTACCTAACGGCGACGAAAGCTTCTGACCTAATGAGGAAAGAAAAGCGTGGTAGTAGGATATAAGACCTGGGTTTCCAGTTATGAAGTAGATAGTCGTGGGATATTGGGAGGTTGAAGAGGCTGTGGTCTCGTAAAAGAAACTGTCAGGTGCAATGTGGGGTCTGGGAAAGGGCATTTCGGGGGGGGGAGGAGGAGTTAAAAAGAGGGGGAAATTGATAAGATGAAATGGATGGGCCACAAGCGTACCTCTGATATAGAATGGAAGAGAGGTCGATGGTGGATCGACGACCGAAAAGCCAAGACGCCAGAAGATCGCCTGAACTACTATTCCTGGACGCAAAGTGCAGAGACTCGGTACCTACTCAGGACAAGAAGTAAATCTAATGCATTTTGATTTTTTTTTTTTCCTGTTTTCAGTATCTTTGTGTGACTGTATGTAAATCCCAAGTTTCTCTACATTGCCCAATCCTGGCCCGCATGAGTCTTAGCAAAGCGCAAATTGTATCAGTGCCAAACATGAACAAAAACAACTTGAAGAAACAAAAACATCATGAAAACACATGTATAAGGTAATCCCACTCGCCCGGCTCCGTGCTATGATGGTATATTGACAATGATAATAATGACAATGATCATGCCGGTTAGAAATTGATAAAAAAAAAACCACTGCCCGCAGAACAAGAATAAGAATCCAGTTGATACAGGGGAAGGTCGAAGGAAAAGCATGTATAATATCGCAATCAGCTCGCTTTTGGTGTCAAGCTTTCATCTCGTGATGGTAAAGCCTCCAACGATTGTCTATTTCAAAGAGCCGAAGCTCCAAGGGCGGGCAATGAGCGCCCAGTCGTGACCGTAATGACCCCAAACGCCGATAATGAGCATGAAATGAGTCAAGGCGAAGCGGGACCGTCAAACAGTGGGCGTACAAACAGAAATTAAACATATCATATACTTTCCATGATGAAAAAAGTCGGAGAAAGCCAATTCACCGCCATATATTCTTTTGTCAGTTATACAATGTCGAGGGCTCCTCTGGGAGAGGAGGTATAGTTGAGTGTTGTCCTGAGATCTGGATAATGAGAGGTGCAATCCAGGCGCCGCACACTTCTGGTGATATAAATGCGGACAGGGCCATGTGCTCAGGAAGGCGCACAATTTGATGTAGAGTGAGGCGCTCCAAGGATTTTTGCTCCCAAGCTGGACCGCTGGAAGGGCTCATGGGACGTTGAAAACTCCCAAGTTTCGACAAACCGATGAAATACTGAGGACAAAATGGCTTAGCCACCCTTCCTCATAGACTCATCAGCTGGTAGAGGCTCTGCACCGTGATGCAACCCGTGCCGGTGATCAGAAGATGCCTTATTGCTTTTCTTATTTTTCCTTTTGGTTGTTTGCCATCCGCTGTTGCTGTGGTTGACGCTGGAGTCCTGAGCCGTGGAGCTAAACCCATTCGCTTTTCGCTGGCCAGTAGTCCGTTCCTTCTGATCATTCAGTCCAGCAGACCATGTTTGTGGAAAATCTGACCGATTTTTGGGTTTGGGTCGATGATTGGTTCCATTAGTCTTCTCAAATGTATCCAAGCCATTAGCTCGGCGCTTCCCGTTCGAGGACGCTGGATGTTCCGCGGTTGATAGCCCTTTATCGCCAGGATTAGCGTTCTTTGAACGAGGCGCTTCCTTCTCAACGCCAATATGATGGGTTTGCGTTTGCGCTGGCTTGGGTTTCTCGGGCAAAGGCTTCGGCAAGGAGTCGGGTTTTTTGTCGCCATTCGAGAGCTGAAGGCCCTGGAGTCGACTCGAGAGTAAACTTTGCTTCCCATTATGCCCATTCATGAACGGATCCGCGACGTTCACCAGATTGTGTGCATCCATTGCCGGCCGGCTAAAGATAGAATTTGACTCTATCTCAATCGAGCTGTTGTCTTGATAATCCTGAGAGAAGGAGTCCGAGACACTGGCGGGGGTGTCCGTATTCTGATCATCGGAATTGGACGTGCAGTTGGACATCAAGCCGTAATGGTCATAGTTGTCCGCGGAAACAGCTATCCTTTGCTCGTTGGGAGGTACGGATCCATCGACGATCAATGGCCCAACCCGATCGCTTGCAGCGGTCCGAGAACCTGTTCTCTGTTGCAGCTGGCCAGACTTTGGGGACGATATAGAGGCGCTGTCAAACGATGGGGTATAACTCTCGTTTCCAGGGACGGCCGACATATACTCCTGAGGATTCCCTAGAAAAGGAATGATCCCACCATTTGGCATAGCTAGCCCAAGCGACGCTGACAACGGTGATAGCATGGCACTCTGGTGATATGCTTGAAGTTGGGGAGAGCTGCCGTAATAGTAACTCATATAGTCGGTCGGTCTAACTTCGTCCATATAGAAAGAACGGTTGGGTAGACTATTGGGCATGGGACTGTCTTCCTCGCTTTGGGTATCCTCAGGAGAACCAGGAGTGTTACGTCGTGAGCCCTCTGTAGGTTGAGAGATGGAGTAAAGAGGCGCAAAGCTAGGAAGCGAATTGACAGGCCGCGCAGGTTGTGAGTGAGCTCTCAGAGACCCGCCTGGAGAGCCGTTAGCAACTGAAGACCGGCGTGGGTTCCGGCGAAGTTCAGGTATCGCAGCAGCGGCTGATGGCGATGGTGGGTTCGTGTTGCTGCCTTGAACACCGGGCACAGCAACTGGGAGATATGACGAGTTATAATAGAGATTCTGTCGAGATGGGACACTGATTGGTGGATGATTGACCGTTCCGGATCTTGAACGCGAACTATCATCATTTGAAGCATCCTGTGATGGCACAGGGAATTGGATAAAGGGCTGCCGGATGAGGACAGGTGGGGGTCGCCCTGTCAACAGCGCTTGGTTTTGCAATTGCAATCGCAGTTCTTGTTCCTGGGCTTGGAGGATCTGGATTTGCTGATAAAGGTGGTCGTGGAGCAGATACTGCGCCTGTTGCGCCTGCAGGGAAAGTTCCGACGCACTCATCCCACCGTTAGGTTGGCGAAAATGATTTTTGCCGCCCGTATTCGAGCTTCGTCGACCGCCAGAATGTCCGCCGCGACTGTAGTGATTCGAATGTCGGCCACCCCGGCCTCCGCCACGGCCACCTCGAGAGGGATGTGATGGCGGCGCTGTGACTATTGGTCGAGGTTGAGGAGCTGGCCGCTCCCATGAGCGCTCCGCTTCGGGGGGGTACTCATACTGCTCACAGCAAAGCTCAAGATCACCCCCTGAAATAGCCTTGAAAGCCCTGCGCAATTCCATATGTACGCCCCTGAACGACGTGTCATCAGCCGTGTTTCCGAGATTTCGTGACGTATTGAAAGGTTCCTCCACACAGAGTCTATTATTCTGCAGCAGGTGCCAGCCCTTGTCCTCTTTCGAAATTAACATTCCTTCGCGAACCGAGATCACGAACTTCTCATAATCCAGTTCATGGCCATAGTACCGGAAGAATTGAAAGAAAAGTTCTCCCAGGGACTGCTTGTTTTCCCTCCCATAACCAATCAGCGCGTTCAGATTGTCATCGAAAGAACACACTAATCCATCCGCCGTTGTCCTCTTCTTATGTGGGCGAGCCTGAAGGCTTGGTAATATCGGAGGTTCTCGAGTCTGTAGGAAATTGATAATCAAGCAAATCCAGGTATAGGAACTTAATGTACCGCCAAGGCCTTAGATAGCAACATCAGTACCGCGCTCTTGATATATTCCGCAAGGGCGTAAAACGTACCTGCGTCGTTGAGTATCCTCCGCTTTGTCCAATGCTTGACAATCATGGCCAATGGCCGCACACGCTCATCAATCTCCACATACGTTCGGACCATCCGAGTATTCTCCAGCGCTAACGTATTGTTCACATTCATATCACAGGCCAGGTGTAGATCGGGGTCCCAGATTTTCACGATAGGAACTTTCGCGTGGGAAATGCAAACGACTCGCTCCATTCCGTCTGTACAGAATATACACTATCAGTATTATTCGCAGAGAAGAACCGGCAGAAATCTTACGCTGTGCGAGTACATCCGCTAGCAAACACACATGTTCCAGCTCTTTTCGAGTAGTAGTTATACAAATGTCGACTGTTGTTAATAGTCAGCGTCGAACCCTTTCCCGGACCAGCAGAAGGCGGAACATACCATCCGAGTCACTCGAGCACAGTTTATTGCCAGACGACCCAAATACATGAACCTTGATCTCAGATCCAGGCCACTGTTTGTTAAATAGATCCTCTAGTTTGCAGACAAGTCTCCGTCGTCGATCATCGCTCTCTGCTGACGGGAGCAACCGATCATAGACTTTCAATATATCTGCTGTGAGCTTCTTCTCCTCTTCCGGTGTAAGTTGCGGCTTCAATCCCTCCTTTTCTTCCGGCAACAGGTCGGCCCCAAGGGAGTATGGCATTCGCCTACGGAAGAACGACATCGCAGTCTCATATTTGCAGCCCGTAAACGGTTTTCGGGCCGAAGGAGGGATGTGCGTTGTCTCTGAATGAGTCGACCGAGGCGATGTGCTTCCATGACGCGGCGACGGCGATCTGGAATGGAAAGAGATTTTACGCGCGTGCTGGTAAGGCGTGGAGGGAAGGGAGTTAGACTGTTGCGACGTCAATGGGGGTCGGTTGGATGCCTCTGGAGACTCCTCGTTGCTCAAGTTCCACGGCATAGTCGAAGCTTTTCCCGATGCTATCGGTGACTGTTCACCCGCTCTGGACGATAAACGGTCATTCCCATCGGTAGCTGTGACCATATAGCACCACCCAACGTTGTCGTGCAACGTTGGTCTCCAAAGAAAGGCCCGCGAGGAAATGTTGTCTCAATTCAAGGCACCGAGTCCGGATCCGCCGAAAACGCGAACTTGATTAATCTCCAGTTTTTCTCGTTACCGAAGAACCACTCGCCACGCGAAAAAAAAGGTAGTGGGCGACAAGTAAATCCAATATTCCTATACAATATGTACCTTTTCGAAGCAATCGACGTATGTAGAAGTTGGGGAGAACGAGCGAAGGAGGAGGGAGACGTCGAGCAGGGAGAAAGGTACGGAGGTATCGGCCGGCGATGTTTCGAGCAAAATTGCCTTTGTGCCTCTGGAACGGAATTGAAGGCGACAAAGCAAAGCTACCAAAGACACAAATCAATGAAGACTAAGGATCTGCTTGACAACGGAGTATTATTGCGTTCCCAAAAGCGAGAAACCAAGTCGAAAGAGTTGGGCGCCGCGTTGGTGGCCTCGGACGGAATGAGGTGGTTTAAGGGGAGTGAGTGCGATAGACTCGCGGGAAGGGCAAATCTCGAACCGCACAACTCTCAAGACAGGAACCCAAGGTGAAGGACAGGAACACACAGGTTTTTCTCCGTGTGAAAGGACCAGCCTAGTGAATCAAGAAATTATCGTGGATGTACAAGGTTCCTCTAGGAAAAGTAGGTTGTTGTAGCGCAAACTCCTCAGGTTGATGGGGGAGGGGGCACAGCGCGCGGAGGGGATCAATAAGGGCGATCGGCTGAGAGCGAGGCCAGCGAGGAGCCACAGCCAGGGGCCAACTTTCGGCGGTAAAGCCGGCCTTGTCGACCACTTCACAATCTCCACGACAGGAGTTGAAAAGTTGATGATTTTTTGCTCAAACAGCAATCTTGAAGAATAGACCCCGGGGAAGTCGAGTCAACCTAGAAAATGGACAGCCGTCAAACTCAAACCGCTTTGTGCAGAAAGAGGAGTCAGGAGCTATTATTCTGGGTCCAACTTTCAATGAACAGCAGCTTCACAGTTCTAGTTGTCAGGAAACCTATGAATGCTAAGCAGTATCGCCGCTCTTAGGGGTTAATTATTGTTCTTTCTTGGGTTAATGCGTCCGTCAGCAGTCGATATTACCTTAGTCCTAGCATCCCAACGTCACTCTTCAGCTCAATTATTTATATTACTCTAAATAACGGGCCTTAGGCGCTCGCGTTGTCTCAGACATATGCTCTGACTCAAGTGGAGAGCCATCTTGGGCAACTTTCAGTCTTCAAGGTTACTAGGTATTGGTGTTACCGAGGAAGGCCTGTTTTAGATCAGTTCACCAGTCGGGCGGACTAAATCTCTGAGATTTAATCACTGTATCAGACAACTAGTCAACGAGCATTTGCATGCATCAGGCGCAGATACGAGGTAAGGGATCAGTGTCAGCGAGGCCACCACACGTGTTTGACGCGCCGCATTCAGACTCACAACAGACTCGTACTCTTGCAAGTGAGAAATGCGGGGCGAAAAGGGGAGAGCAGGCCTATCCCGTGAGCTCCGTCGGTTCTTACCTGATGCAGTTGGAAGTTGAAAGGGGAAGAGCGACAGGGGTCACACCCCAAACTGAAAGCCATCTGCAGGCAGGTGCGATGGGCACCCGTCCTTGGCCGTTTCTAGTCAAGACGGAGCGGCGCCTCGAGTCCCGCCGGATCAGCGATCATCGATCATTGACGAATTTAACGGTGGTTTGTAGATAGTAGTCATAAAGCCAATCCCGAAAGGCTGGTTAAACACGTCTAATTGGGCCTCCCAGGTTTTCCAGGAGCCCCGAGCCCTTCTAGCCATGTCAATGTGTCAGAGTCACCTTTAGGGAGATGGTGGCCGCTACCAAGAAGGTTGCCGCAGCTTAAAGCAAATAATATTTAGCGGACGGACCTCGTGAGGATCCTTCACAGATCCCACTCCTTGCTCTCATGATGATCTATCCGCCTCGTCTCTTTCAACCCGAACGGTTCACAGGTTATATTGACATTTACAAACAGGAGAAATGGATGGAAGCCACTACCAATAGACCCGGCGGTCTAGGAAGAGGCTCCTTTCAAGATGAAGACTGCGGAGAAGCTAGCTACTCCGGAGTACCTGTACACTAACCCCCGGTTCCAAGGCTTGCTTCCTGATCAACTAACCCTTTTTGTCCAGGACCGTAGACTTCCGGTGTGTTGAGAGATCCAGCTTTCGTTTTGCTCCGTTCAGTCACACTCTGGAGTGTATAGACGCAGCTCAATCCGTCAAAATTTGGTGATGTCTTTACTTGAATTGGACACCCCGACAGGGATGCACTCTCGCTGCGTTCTTCAACAAAGGCAAAGCGGAGTCGAGTCGAAGCAGCCATGGATCATGACAGTCGCCTCATCGCGATTCTTTGTCTATAGATTTAAGGTATCGAGTAATCCACGTCCGATTTTGCTAGACCACTCTGCCTAGTTTACCAATTATCTGGGAACCTTGGACTCGAAGTACGTACTAACGAACTTGAATGCAATAACAGGTTCCAACGTCTATCCGCCACTTGTCTCGACCACAGACACTGGAAACTCGGAGACCGTGAGTGCTTCGAAAGGCGTACTAGTATCTGTATCACCAAAAAGCTGGGGTGCCTCTTTCTTCACGTGCGTCCGCTGTTCTTCTGACACTATCACAAGAATCCCGCCATTCCCTCACACCTCGATGGTGACAAGAGTTATAGTGCGTTACAAGATCATGGTAAAGTTTTTCAACGCATCTCATACTCACTTCAGCATGCGCGACCCTGTCCCAATGTGACCGGAATCATAGCGGATTAACCACCTTAAACGGCCTAATTATCCGAGTACTGCAGCCTCTATGTATTGAAGAACAGCCTGCGCAATCACCCCAGCCACTGGCAGTGAAATGATGATGCGATATTTTTCTTCTGGTCCAATTGAACACCCTCCGGTGTAGGGTCCGAGTGCCATCCATGCTCGAGTTGCTCTGCCCCACTTCGCTCCAAGGGAAACTCAGTGCAGTGCATTGCATGCCAAGCCGATATTTACTCTGGACAAAAAAGGGTGATTATCCGTGGCTATATCTTCAGACATTATTCCAGCCGGATACTCGCGCACCAGGCGAGAAGGCCTAAGAATAGCCGCGAGAATATTGCGCAGGGCGGGATGCCCAACCAAACTTCATCGCGGGGCTGCTATACCCCGGTTTTTTGAGTCGCCCAATGTCCTCGACCGGACTCTCAAGCAGGGCCTGTGGCTGACAAATGTATCCCCACTGTTGTGCCTTCAAGGGACTTCGGTGGAAGTTCTCTGGACATCGCTAACGGCGGCGACCTATACTTACCTATTAGCGGTCACAAGTTGTCTTGCTGCGCTACTTGCTGATGCCCACTGCTGACTGGGGCAATTCGCAGTCTGCCTATTCTCTATGACCCTCATCGAGCACACGTCTCCCAAATTCGTTGAGAACTTCCTTCAAAATTCAACGCCACCCCGTTTGGAGACGGAGAAGTACAAGCTATATGGAAGGATATCCGTGCTTATTCACCTTATGAGGTCGAGGTGTTCGATCGACTCCATTCCGGTGCTGCAGGTGCGTTATCAGACGCAGTAGTACGTAATTTGAGGGATATGCCTCTGTCAGCCGCGATTAGATAACTAGCTAAGAACGAGGAGTACAAGGTGGGCAAGCCGCACCGTATCACGGCATGAAGCGAAGAATAAGCCACAGAGGGGAGGTTGCTGAAGCCTAGAGGAAACCTACTAAATACCCAGGTAGCCTTTGCTCCAGAGGTGGTTGAGTAACTCTGTCAGCTCAAGCGTGCCTAGTTTCTCGGCTGGAAGGAAATATTGAAAATGAACAGTTCGATTGGACTGAGCAGGATCAGACCATTATTGGCAATCCGCGCAAAATGATAGCAATAACGGCGGCATTAAGGAGCAATATAAAATCACAACCTAGAATTTCCCTCAAGACCAAGGCTTGGAGGGTGGGACAATGTGGCCGCCGGCACTAGAGGATCGCGAGTTGCAACGTTGGGCTAGCCCCTTCGCTCGAAACCAGAGGATTTGGAACTCCTTCACTACTGCACCATCGCCTGCATACGCCATTGTGCATCTGATGTCCTGGGGTCAGCGTCATCGGCAATTTCTGATGCGTTCCCTGATTTTGGACGCTCAAGAGCGGCTTGGTATTTCCACACTGTGCCTCTGTTCTGGCTCCCAAGGTAGAGAGGTAATACTGTAATCTTAAAATTGCTAACAATGATAATTTTCCCTCAAGGTCTGGCTTGAGGCATCCACTATGCCGCTTGTGTACCAGCGATGGAAGTAAAGGAACTTTGAGGTGGGACCCCCTAGGACTTGCATGCAGTCTCCATACCAGGACCAGAAACTCGGCAGCACTGTGCCTCTGCGATTGAAGATGGCGAGGGTAAGATGGGAAGGCTGTGTAAAGTAATTGTAGGCCTCGAATGGCACTTGCGATCCGGGAATATGGGTCATATCTGTTGCTTTGACTTTTGTATTACTATTCAATTTCAATTGCATTGTGAGAGTGATGGAACCTCGAAAAGCATCCACTAGTTACTGAGGAGGCCTCTCAAACGAACGGGTCCGAGCAAGCGAATCAAGGCTCCGAATCTCCATCGCCAACCAGAACACCACCCACCTTTTCTTTGCTTTTTGACAGTGAAGTTCGTTCCTCTTAATAATAATAATGCCGTCAACTTCTATTGCCTTTGTATAAACCTACGATCACGGCCTGCGAGGCCATCCCAAACTCGCCATCGGCCGCAGTGGAATTAGTCTAGTTTAGTTGTGAAGATTTTGCTTGATGCGCTCCCGAAAAGCTGTCAACTTGGCTTCCATCTCTTGGGAGGATTATTATTACCACTTTGCTATTCCCGGTCAGAAATAATAATAATAATATCCACACTTCTCGCTTCTTCCCTCCTGGTGCCCCCTCTCCCTAATCACACTCCCCTCAAGCGCTCACACCCCCGGTCCGGTCACTCTTCGTCCTTTCTCGCCTTTTACTCTCTCCTGTCCTAGCCGCCTACCCGACCTCTTTTCCTCTGCCTCTCCTCCCCACCCCCCAGTCTTATTTCCTCTTCCCCCACGCCTCTCTCCCTCTTCGATTTTTTTTTTTCACGTCAGACTTATCTGTCTGTCGTGTCGTCGGGGTGAGATTCGAGAAGCCGTCCTCATTTCATTCCTTCTGCCTCGTTGACTCGTGGTAGAGCCGCCCGGAATTTCCTTGGGGGGTCAATCACTCCTTTTCTTGTAAGCCGCCCTTCTACCCGATCAGAAAAAAAAAAGTTGCCTCCCTCGTCATCAAACCCCCTTTCGATGAGAGAAGCCAAACCAAGTCAATGAAGTCCCCATCTGCCATCTTCTGTATTTGGTTTCTTGTCTCCGAGCTGCGTATGGCCGTCGCTCTTGGACACACTCTCGTGGCTCGCACCCGAACTTGAGGCGGAAAAAGTTTCACCATACTTTGGATGAGAATTACCTCCGACCGATAGCATCGGTCGCCGCTCGTTGCAGATACTCCAGTTTGGTTATTTGGTGCCTGAACTAGGCTTCGTGTTTTGTCTACCGTGTTCATCTTGAATTAAAACGCTTACCATCGCTCCGCAGCCTAGACTAGGATACGACATCTGTTCAAACGGATCAGTTGCCCTCGCATCTTTCGTCCCGGAATTTCTCATCGGTAAACATGGCATACTACGAACCTCAGGGTTGGCAGGCTCCCTCTTCTCGCCAGGCGTCTTGGGAACAGCCTGTGCCTCCGTCGCGATCAGGTGTGATTGTCTCCAAGTGCTTGTCTGATATTCGATCGAAACTAACAGATTATCTATTAGGCTCGAGCTCTGTTTCGCAGCGTGACGATATCCCCGCCTTCTCCTCTCAGTTTGACGGTATGCATACGACCTTCTCTTGTCTTCTCTAACGCCCAGTCGTCTTTCCCTTTTGCGAGATGCCAATACCTCATTCGGTGGTGCATATCACTAGATTTTCCGGCGCTAGATTGAATCACAACATTGCAGACCAATCGCTGACTTGTCGTTTCAGAGGTCGATCGCGCTATTGATAATCTTGTCAAAAGCGGAAAATTATGGGCCGCGCCGCGCAGAGACTCGATGCCTATGATGATGGGTCGCCCTTATCCCGAGTACGGTACGGAGCCTCGGACACCTTCTTCAACAAGGACTCATCCTGAACCTCCATTTACAGACCCGCGTATGCCAAACGCGACGCAGCGCCACCACTCGATTAGCGACTTTGACAACACCAGGATGCACCCGAACCCCAATGTGCAGGGCTTCTACGCGTCGCAGCGGTTCCAAGGACGCCCAAATGAAGTGGATCAAATGATGCAAGCAAAGCGTCGGATGGCGGCACAGCGTGAGAGGGAACTCCGCAATTATCACCAGGAGCAGCAGTACAACCGAAGTACGTGGTAGCATTTTGGAGCCTTTTTCTTCTTTCCTTATACATTCAAGATTCCCCATGCTCATTCTACCCGCATGTATCCGTTGCCTTGTATAATACATTGGGGCGCTCCCCCATACTTTTTGGAGAACATGGTTTTAATAATTTTTCTTCCTGAAAGGCCTCCTCGCCGAAATGTCTGCCGGCAAGTCCGATCGTTCGCTCAGTCCTGCCGCAATGAGCGAGGAAAGTCGTCGAGAACTCTTAGCTCGCCAGCACCGCGCTCTATACGGCAATGAGAGTCCCGCTTTCTTCCCGCCTGGAAACTTTGCAGATGACGGCCCCCGCCCTGAGAGTCAGGCTGGTGTTCGCGGCGCCTCACCCCGCAGCGTTGACCCGTTCAACCAGGCATCGATTCAGGGCGGCCCCGATGCTCTTACTCAAGCCAATGCCGGCCCCTCCACCCTCCAGTCTCCGTCTCGTGCAAACAGCACTTCGTCGCCGAGCTCTGGCATCAACCCGGTCTTCGGAAAATATGACGGTGCCGATCAACCTGTGACTTCGTCCTCGTCCCCTGGAGCGGACTCTCCATCTTCCAGACCGGCACCTTCAAAGTCGATCGCTGGCAAGATCGGCTCTGTCGGGCCCATTGGATCTCGCCCAGCTCAGCAGGCTGGTCCCACCCAAGCCCCAAACCCAGCGTTGAACAAGCGATCTACCACTCCTCTTCCTTCGCCTTTGGCCTTCGGTTTCACCTCAGGGGAGAGTGCCAATGACCGTTCCATGTCGTCCGCTTCCAATCCTGCTGCCACTGCCGCTGGACCTGGTCCTAAGGACACATCCGGTGGTGTTGGACTAGGTTGGAGCAACACCAGCGGCGTCTGGGGTTCTAAGACTGGATTAGGCGTTCAAGCTTCGGTCTGGGGCTAGGTATACTCTTCTCTACATTTCTCTTTGGTTGATATTTTGTGCCGTGGCGTTTGAAAAGAGGCTTTGTGTCTACATACTGGGAGGGGTACGGTACATATGGACGACAGCGAGTGGGCGCAACAATCATTTTCTTTGTCTAATGACTCCGTTTTTTTTTTTTTGGGATGTCGATTTGGTACATGGTTTACTGGCTTGGTAGGAGCTTGGTTGGCCTGTTGATTTCTGGAGTCGGTATTCCCTCATATGTGTTTTGCATTCATTCCCCCTTTTATTTTCTCATCATCTCGTTGGGTCGTTTTTGGGCTGCATATGCTTGATCTCATCGTCTTATTGACATGGCAAGGTTTCTTGATTGGAGTTGCGTCTACATAGTTGTGAGTGTGTATCTCGGCTTGTTTCAGCTCATCGGGAAGGGGTTCAGGTGTTTTGAGTTGAACATCGTCGCTGTGGGTTGTCTTCAGTACTGGTCGAAGCTGCACCTTTTTCTCGCGCGCTCTCATTTCTCTGCGATCACACTGGCACTTATGGTTTTGGTACGAAAAGGGTTACTCTTCTCATCATTTCTGTTTGAATCTGCTTTGGGTATTGGGGCAAAGGGGATCAACTTGGGGAGCAGGCAAACATCAAAAGAGTTCTTGGAGTTTGATCTGATCCGCATTTCTATCATGTTCACGTTCTACCCTGGTTTACTGGTTTAATGATTTGGTGTATTTATTTGTGCTTTTTTTCTCTTCTAATTAATAACCCCCCTGCCAGTCTATATCTCGCTGTAAGCCGATGAACATGGTGAATGCCGATAACCTAGGCTCATAGATAAAGACAGTCCATGTCTTAGATTAGTCCTTGACTAGTAGAATCAAACTATTACGGATCGCAAGGTACGATGCAGTCGCTAGAGCCATGCAGGGGCGAAAGCATGGCACCATGGCGGTACTTGGGATACATAACAGATAGGACTGGTCGGAGAGGAACAATAAGCACGGCCGGGTTACGGGTAGCTGGGAATGACTCGTCAAGGTTAAGCTTGTTTTTGTACCTAGGTACCGACGACGAGTGCTGACTGGTAGGATTATCACGCGTGCTGTTGACCCTGGGCCTTAGACTCGAGCAGTCCTGCGTCCTTATTGCATAATTGCATATTTGTTCGATGTATGTTCCACTAAAGGTTCCATGGGTACGCGGGGAAAGTTTGGGTTCATAAATAGAATCATCCCAGTGAAGGCTCGCTGAGCTTAAAATTAAGGTAAGGTCACGTCATATCTCGCCCCTGATCTCGACAGCTGGCGTGAATCATAATAATTCGGCACTCTCGACCTGGATAATATCAGAGATGCACAAAGAAAAGTTTTGCAGGACGGGGCATTATTAACATACAACGTAGGTTCTGAATTCCAGGTGCTCTGGCCTGCCCAACCTTGAACGATCCCCGATCCCGCCTAGTCATCCGCTTCGGAGACCCTCGCCTGGCCACTCCTGCTGCTGTCACCTCTTTTCGCTTTTCCCCTCCGGTCGCGTGTGTCGCTGCTGCTTCCATTCTGCTTCTTCAGCCTTGCTGCGCTGATCGAGACATCCCCACCCGTCGACACGCCCTGGATTCCTCCCAGATCATTCTCGCGCCGACCGCTGCCGAGGCCTGAGGTGGTCCCGACTCCAGTCCCAGCAGCCGATCATCACCGCCAGCCGCCATCATCATCCATCACCGTCAGCGAGCCGCACATTCGGCACACTCGTCCGTCCATCATTACCACCGCCGTCCCTCGCTGCTCCATTTCCTCCCCTTGTCGACTCCACCGCGACAATCTCCTCGACTTCCAAGCCCCTGTACCCCGACCCGCGTTAGTCTGCTTTGCTCTGAAACCTTGGCGCTCTCCTCGCGCCGGTACACTCGTTCCTGAGGTGTCCCGGAGTGACGAGGCGCCCCCTCCCTCCTTGGTCGAATTATGGCGCTGGATTTGCAGCCGCCCAGCGAGCGCAAGCGGGTCAAGGTTTACGAACTGAAGGAGAATGACTGGTTTGATCGCGGAACAGGATTTTGCACCGGCAAAATCGAACATGTAAGCTTTTATCTCGCGACCGCGATACATCGCATGGCATGACAGAACACATGGCATCACCGCCACCCCTTTACCGCGACGCGGGTCGCCAGCTGTTCTCTGGCGCAAGCGCGCTCATTGTGCCATCCCATTCCCCCCTGCTGACTTTGCTTCTTTTCTTTGCAGGATGAGCCACGGATATATGTCGAGTCGGAAGATAAGCCTGTCCGGACGCTGTTGGAGACGAAGATCTCTAAGGACGGCGGATATCAGAAGCAACAGGGTTCGCGCTATGCCACCTAGCCTCGATGTTGCATTATTAGCTGACCCTTTTTTTTGTCGTGCTAGACACCTTGATCGTGTGGACTGAACCGAACCAGACCGATATGGCATTGAGCTTTCAGGAAGCTGAAGGTTGTGCGGTGATATGGTAACACTCAATTTGGGCAGGCGCGAGTTTGCGGTCTTTTGCTTACATTTTCCAAAAGGAATTTCGTCAATAACGTCCAACAACATCTTCTCAACGTGGCTGCTGGCGGTAAGATACCTAACCTTTTGAATCCTCATACCCCTGCGCAACGTCGCCTATCCATGATAGCAGCAATTGATGGATTTTGTTCTTTTCGCAGATGATGCGCTGTCCGACGACCTCGAACACCTCCAGACCGTTCAATTACCGCCTGCCGAGCTTGTAAACCTTCCGGATATCGATCATCTGATGAGAGCCGCGAGTATAACACAAGCCGGTCGAGATGCGCTATCCAAATGTGTTATCAGAGACGAATACATCCACAAACTCCTTCCTCTAGTCACAATCGCTGAAGACCTCGAAAGCCTTACTGACTTACATCGGTTATGCAACATCATGAAATCCCTTATCCTTCTCAATGACACCACCATAATCGAAACAGTTGTTACCGATCCAGTCATACTTGGCGTTGTTGGGGCGTTAGAATGTACGTCGGAGACACTCTTGCATATATGGAACTGGTGTTGACGGTCTACAGATGATCCAGAATTTCCTACACACAAAGCAAATCACCGACAGTACCTGGCCGATAAGTCGCGCTACAAAGAAGTCGTCCCAATTAGGGATCCGAACATCCGGCGCAAAATCCGCTACACCTGGCGCTTGCAGTACTTGAAAGATGTCGTCCTTGCTCGAATTCTGGACGATCCAACATTTTCAGTCCTCAATTCAATGATCTTCTATAACCAGGTTGACATTGTCAACCACATCCAATCCGACGGGCCGTTTCTCAAGGAGCTATTCTCGGTCTTCGACCCCAGGAGCAACGATGCAAAGCGCAAAGAAGATGCTGTTCAGTTCCTCCACCAATGCGCCTCGATTGCGAAAAACCTACAAGTTCCGGAACGCGCCACTCTGTTCGGAAACCTAATTAGCCACGGCCTTTTTGCGGTAATCGTCTTTGCTATCAAGCACCCCAACCCTGCAATCCGGACCACAGGCATTGATATCCTGGTTGCGCTGCTGGACCATGACCCGATTATGATGCGCAGCTATATGCTCAAGGCCGTCAACGAGAAGAAGACACCGCTGACGGACACTCTCATCGACCTGCTTCATACCGAGGCCGATCTTGGCGTGAAAAACCAACTTGCAGATGCGATCAAGGTCTTATTGGACCCTCAGGTTCCCTTACAAGCCGCAATGGCTCGGGCTGGACCCGAACATGCCGCCAAAATGCGCTCTAATATGCTTTCGGACGCTTTTGTTCAGAATCACTTTGACGAGTCTTCAAAACGACTATTTGCACCCTTGAAACGGCTTGAGAATGAACCTAGCCGTAAGTCCAGCCTTCTATATCTATTCATCCTCTTGACTGACCTTCTCCAGCCTACGATTTGACCTTCAAAGATGTCGCCCTGTACTCTCACCTCGTCGATATCCTTACCTTTTTCGTTCGCCAACACCTTTACCGCTGCCGTAATGTTATTCAGAACGAGCGGCTTGCTGCTTATGTTACGCTATTATTGCGGGTTCCACAGAAGCACCTTAAACTTAGTACGCATCCACTCTGTCTATTCTTAGGATTCTTCTGACAAATTTAGCTGCGTTGAAATTCTTCCGAACTTTGCTCAGCCTTCAAGATACCTTTTATCAAGCTTTGATGACGCATAATGATACGTTTGGGCTCATCCTTGACATCGTTTATGAGACTATGCCGCGTGACAACCTGCTCAATTCAGCCTGCCTTGAACTTTTTGAATTTATTAAGCGGGAGCATATCAAGCCGATTACCTTACACGTTGTTGGAAAATATGGCGACAAGCTCAGGAACATCACTTATGTCGATACCTTCCAGGGGCTGATCCTACACTACGAGCAGCTCCAGGGATACAGTGAAGAGGCGGATTCAACACTCTACTCTCAAGAAGAGACGACGCCTGTTTTGAAGACGACGCATAACGGACGTTGGCAAGGTGTAAAGGAAATGGACCCTGCGGAAGAGGAGTACTTCAACACGTCGGATGACGAAGATGAGGTGAGGCGAAACTCTGACCCTGATGATTTGATAAGGTTTTCTGACCGCGGAAATAAGTGGCCACAGGATCGAGCTACGGGAACGCTCGTTTCTCAGGTACCCAATGGGGCCGCCTCACCCTCTGTCAAGTCCCTGGTGGACTACCCCGATGATGATGAGGAGGACAATGATGCAATGGACATGAAACCCGAATCGGAGATAGAGTCAAAATATGAATCAAAAGAGGGCAAATCTAATGAGGAGGCACCTACTGGCGAGGCTGAGGATCCACCATCAACCCCGGTACAAGCTGTGCAAACACCGCCTGAGAGGCTGTCGGAGAAACGTCGACGAGAGGAGGAAGACGATGATGAGCTTGTCAAACTTACATCAGGGCCTAAGCGGAGGAGTTCCACGAGTAGTTCGACTGGCACCGCAGGGCTACTACGGAAAAAACGCAGCGGCTCTATTGGCTCATTCTCCGTGACCGACAAAGGCGCAGCGCAAGCTACCACAAATGCGGCCCCGAAACGAATTGCTATCAATCTCAGCTCATCAACCAAAGCCGCGGACACCCGGGACACGCCAACAGACGAGAACGAGAAAGAGAATCAAAATGACGGCGGTAACGGCGGGGGATGATGATGATATGATACTTCTTACCAATCGCCGCATACATGATGATTGTTTTCCTTCACCGCCTCGCCTTGCATCGCATCTTTTCACGACTGCATCCTAGATACCAGATGAGCTAGCTGACATGGTTCTCGTTTACACTTTCGCCTCTTCTCCACCGATTTTAAAAACCCCGCTTGTGATACCTCCGTGCAGTGCAATCGCGCTATTTCGCCTTCTCTGGATCCCGCTCGCCCTCTCTCCTTACTTCCTCGACCTCTCTTCCCAGCATAGCAAACCCACTTGTTGTACATGTACCCGTGCCGCTTCTGCTCTATCATTGGTGTTTCTGGCGTCTGGTTTTCTTTACTTTCGCTCGACATAAACTATTACCTACATACACTTGTGTTTTCCCTTACGGAGTCGGTTGGGCGATACATACAGCAAAGCAGAGCAAAAGCGGACCGGTCATGGTACTTATTTATCTTTATATTAGGTGCCTAGGTACTAGTATACTACAGTTGGGGTTGTAGTAGTGCTGGCTGGGGATTTCTCTCAATTTCATCTCATTTGAATATTATATTCTCTCTTCATCGATTTATTAGCGGTGGAATGTATGAGGTAAAGTGTAGGCACAGACTATGATCTAGATGGTGAGCCAATCAACAGAGCAGAAGTTCTATAATATATATATATATATATCTAACCTAGTAACAAACTCCTACAGTAATATCGCCGCTAGCGAAGCAAAAAAAAGATCCTCTCTTTATGAAAAGGGTTATTAATGTCGTCTAGCCTTATCTCTCACGTAAAGAAAATGTAGAAAGGAGGTCTAAGCTGAGAAAGTCAAAGAGTAGATAAACATGATAAATAAACGATGTAGTTATACAGGACTTCGGGAATGGGCAGTATAAGAGGTATAGGGGTGATAGGAGGTGGATAGGTATGCAAAAAAGAACAAAACATCGTCATGAGAGGGGGGGCATTCATTATGAAAATTTGACGGCCACTCGCGGCGCGCTCGTCGTATGCAATCAGACAGAGATGTAGAAGGAATTAGTGTAAATAAAAAGTTTGGCTGAAGAGAGGAGGCTGCCTAACAAAATGCCTCGATAACCATATAAGGGAAGATGACGACACACGCGGTCCAGAAGACGAGGATGCATCGGATTAGTGTGACGGGAAGCATGTACAAGGGTGAGTCGCGGATCAGCATCCAAAGGGAGAGGAAGGCAACGGTGAAGAAGTGGGCAAAGAGGACTTGGGGCTTTTTGAGCATGCCGCCGAGCATGCTGACCGGTTGGCTGTGCATTCCCATTGAGAAGTATTCGAAGCAGCCGCGTTGGAGGGCCTTGAGGTTGTCGTCTGGGACGTTGTCAGTATTACGGGCGGGGTTAAATGGTCATGAATGTATGCATGTGGGGACTTACCGTCGGCTGCGAAAAGGGAATAGAGGGCTTGAGCTAGGATGTTGATTACTGAGGCGCCCATCTTTCTTCGCCAGTGGAAGGTGGAAAGCTGTTTGAGGACGAGGGCTGTGTTGCTTAGATTGGGGACGTTCTTCGGGCTGATAAGGTCGCGGAGGAGGACAACGTCGTTCAGGGCGACGGTCATTCCACCGCCCGTTAATGGGTGTCGCATGTTGAGGGCGTCGCCTACTATCAGCAACCCCGGTGTCTTGTTCGTTGCGCCTGGGAGGAAGGAGTTTGGCATGGACCGTAGTTGGCCCTTGTCTAATGCTGCTGCGAACGACGGCTGGACGCACTTGGGGAGAGAGGGGAGAACAGTATTCCGAAGGTGGCCCTTAACACCCCCATTCTTGACAGATGCCGAGGGCAAGTTTTCGGGGATATCGCAGAGGATTCTGGTCTCGTGGGTTCCAATCTGGTAAATCAGGATAGGCGGGCTGCCGGGGTTAAGTAGGACATGGCCGTAGTGCGGCTGTGGGAGCTCCGCGTCAATGAGCTCTAAACCCCAGAACTTCGACTTCACTTTCGGGGTGTATGGATGGTATTGTTTCCGAAATTTCGATGCGTACCCGTCCGCAACAACGGTCAGTTGGCCGAAATAGCAATCTTTTGCCTCCTTGGTCACACACTCGACTCCGAGAACCTGCTTGGTATGCGAGCACGTAACCAAATCCGTAACCTTCGTCTCGACAACCGTCACATTGGGACACGCCCGCGCAGCCTCGCGCAGCTTCCTCACGAATCGTCCGTGGTGAAAAGATCGGCCCTCCGGTGGCGGCGCTCCAGGACTCTGAACGGGGTACGGAATTGCGACAGGCTGGCCGGAGTAGGTAACATAGTATCCTTCTGTCGGGATAGCGTCAATCCCCTCTAGACAGTCGCGTAGGCCCAGCTTTTCCAGAGCCGCGACGCCGCCGGGCTGCAGGAGCTCGCCGACGATGCGGTCTGGCTCCTTGAGCGAGGCCTCGAGCAGGAGGACACTCCGCCCTTGATTACCCAATGCCACGGCTAATGCACATCCTAGCACTCCGGCACCCACTATTACAATATCGGCATCATGGTGGACTCGTCGGCGGAGTTCTGCGGCAGCTGGGGTTTTCGAAGGGAGGCCGTTAGTGTGGCCGTTGGAAGCAGTCGTAGCCATTGTGGCGGCGGAGGAAGAGAAATTCAATGAGTCGGCGGAGTAGGCAAAATTGACGGGGGGGACAGGCGCATATTCGAGTCGCAGGATCTGTAGGAGGGAAGGGAGGTGGAAGAAGCGAGGGAGGGGGAGGTCGGTGGAAGGAGCTGCAATATTTAAATTGAAGTTGAGTCTCCAGGCCCAAAGTTAAGGGGCAGTTTTGTGGTTGTTCTGGCCCTGGAGCTTCAAAGTGGCCTGACAGCAACCCGCTCCTCCGCTAAATCGCAACGTACGATGTTCTCAATAGTAGCCTGTTCATTGGCTTGTCTAATACTCGAGTATGAGAGCTCCTGCGTAGTTCTTTGACCGGAGCGAGGCCGCAGTGAGGAGATTTCCGCCGAGCGCAATCACATGCAAATTTGCGGCAACAGTCGTAGTTCCACTCTATCTATCTATATATATACAGCTCCGCTAATATTACACACAACCACATAACTATGCTATACAAGTTGATCGTTCGGATTCTCCAGGGTCATGCAATTCTCCTCACTCCAGCGTGCAAGAATTGACTGTTCGTCGTTGTCAATGCGGCCCTGCACTTTCTCCAGCTCGTATTCCTCATCCCACCTTTCAATCACTGTCCCGAGAGTGGATTGTTGCTTCCAGATAGCCTGTCTGTTCAAGGGCTTTTGCTGTGAATATCGCATATGTTTCTTGAGTCCGGGGTTCCCATGGAGCTGCGCATATTCCGGGTCGCCATTGTACTTCTTCTCTAGACGGTCGGCCGCAAATCCCAAGAATCTCAGCTTGTTCATTATCTTTTTGGTTAGGTCTGGCGACAAGCCCCCACTTTGAGCTTCGCGCTGTAGCACTCCTAGGACGCGATGGACCTCGACAATAAATTCTCGGTTCGCCGCACTGCCTCGGGCCAGAGCGGTTAGAATGCACCACCGCACCCCTGCCAAATCATTCACCGCGGCAAATGCGCGGAGGAAGATCTTCATACAAACCCCATCAAAACCCAACCGCCGCCCGTATCTTGACGTATATACGGCCACTAGCACGTCAAGCGCCATCTCCGGTTGATTTGCTGCAATTAAGCGGTGGGCTGTCGAGGCGGTAATGTGATGCTTTACTAAGAATTGTTTGGACGACCAGCATATTTTGTAGAAGCGGAAGATCGCCGTCTTGATAATTTCCACTTCCGCCGAAGGGTCTATGGCCTCGATCTGACGGAAGAAGATGGGAAGCCCCTCACGCTCAGTGCCCCATTCAGTGCTGATAAGAATCCGGGCTGCATCCACGCCGTGTTCAAGTATTGTTGCGATCGTGGCCAGTTCAATGTGTTGCACCTTGAATTCGAAGCCAGCGCTTTTCGCATTCCGGAAGCACATCAGGGCATCGCTCATTTTGCCTGCATGCATGAAATGGGTCATTTGTTTGTTGATTTTTTGATACTGATCAACGGGCTTCGCCGGCGTTAATTGTTGTAGTGTTCGGGTATACCATGCCATGGGCGCCTTTGACTTGGGCATTGCATTGACAGTCTGTATGGGGAATGAGCGCTGGTCGTAGCCGAGAAGTTGTCGTGAAGCAGCAGCTCGCGAATGGTCGGCCCGCGCAGCGTGTAGCATCTGCCAAAATCCTATCGGCGAGTCTTCGAGTTCTAGTCGACGGGCGCGTAACATGTCCAAGAACTCTTCCCCGTTGACGTTGACCTTCCATCCGCGTTGCTTTGCCATGCCTAAGAACTCGGCTAGCATAGCTTCGTCGCCCTTCTCGACAACTGCCTCCAAAATATGCTTGTATAGGACCTTGTCCGGAACGATGTCGAACCTATCGATATAGCGGTAAAGAAAATCCCGAATCTCGATGGCGGTGTGGGATACCCAGTATTCGAGGAATATGCGGTCGAAAATTCCGACAAATTCGCTCTTCATAGCCGTCATACCGAGCTGATGCATTTCTTGAAGGCCATTATCAACCGCTATCCAATCACAGCCTAACGCTTTGCTGAACACCAAAATGCCCTTTGTCCGACAACTTAGTCGAACTCCGTAATTCGTCATCATTTGCTGGGCCAGAGCTTCGGCATCAGCAGCTCTGCCAAACTCCACATACGCTTTGATCACTGGGTTGAAAAGCTTCTCCGTCACAGGCTTGTTCATGCGACAGGTCATCATCAGCAATCTAGTAAATTGGCCGTTTACGAGTTCAATGCTCCTGGTTTTTTTCCACAAACCGCTGAGATATATCCCACATAGTCCACAGTCCCGGTCCACTGCCAAGTTCCTCATAAGAAACCATTTCGCACTGGTAAGCCGATGGGATTCAAGCAAGCAGCGAAGTACAAGTTCCACCAAAGCCGGAGGAACAGTGATTTTGCCCCTAAAACGCATATAGAGGGTTGCAGCGGATTCCACACACCCATTTTTTGCAAGCGCAACCATCAATATCTTCCACATGCCGGACGACACGTGGTCCACTTCTTCTAGCCGTTCGAAAATGCTCCTAGCGATGAAGACATTATTTTGCTTGCAATTTAGATAAAAGGCCTGGACTGCAAGCTCCCTTCTATCCCTCGGTATTCCTCGACGCGAAGCTGGGTGTGAATCGAGGAATACTTGAGCGGCATCGATATACCGGTGGCGGTCGAGGAGATCCTGAATAACTTCTTCGGCGGATGCCTGTTTTTTAATGGGGGGATCTATATCATCCTCAGTGAAAGCATCCCCTATTCTCGCGTTTGATTGGACGATATCATATTTCGCTCGTGTATCTGTAGGTAAAGCGGGTGAAGGAGGGTGCAATTCTTTTCGAGCTGTCGGCTTTCGTATACTCTGACTCAGTCCAGGTTCTCTGACAAGTTCTGTGGTTTCGATCGGTAGTGAAGTTTCAAATGGGGGTTCAGGTGCAAAAGGTGACCCCGGTCTTTCCACTGGAGGAGCAAAGGGCGGCTGGCCAAGAGGCCCCTCTGTGCCGTACTCCGCCGGCAAACGCTGAGATCTTCTAGACCTCCTTTCCTCCTCCTTCCATGCCTCTAATCCTCTAAATTCGCCTGCTTCCGCTGCTTCCATCATGCGTGAGAGCCGCCTGGCCGCTGATGTCGCATCGTACCTGGGGGCAGAGGTCTGAAGAGCTCGCTTATTCTCGACAATGCGCTCCGCGACATTGACTCGTCGATGAACATCATACGTGATAGCAGCAACCGTACAGAAACTGCCAACGGTCGACCCCGCGAGGGCTAGCTTTCGAAGAACTCGAAGGGCGTTCCGGGAGGGAACGGCGGGAGTGCCGCTGGCAGGCCATGGGGCCATGGTGTCAAGCTTTGCGCAGCGCAACCGGCGTGCAGAGTACCGGAGTATGGCCTAAGCAACATGGAGGAACGAGGAATAAGGATCTGAGTCGGTATACTCGCTCTCGAGTCAGAGTCCCGACGCGGCACTTGCCAATTGATGTTTAAGCAGAGGGATGTTTTTCGGGGATGATGCTCGGAAAGTTTGCAGAGCTCGGCGCTGTTGGCGTTTCTCGGCGCCCGTAGCCGCTCTGTCTCTTCCGGATCAACCCACAGCCGTTGGATCATGCGATACCCCAGGCCTCATGGTTAGCAGTCTGGCTTTGACTGGTTTGAGTTGACTAGGGTAAATGTATTGTACACTTGTTCGCAGCTTCGGAGTAAGGAATTATATAATAATAGACAATCTATTGTACAAGAGAAGCGTATTTTTGGCCTGCAAAAAACTTCTTCTGCTCCAGACATCTTTCACTCTTGCAGCCTTGGCAGCGGAGTGTCATTTGAAGTGAGCATTTCTCTCCCTTGCGCAGATGCTCATGAGCCAGGTCTGCGAGAGCTTCGATGAAAACCGGGTTACCGTTGAGACTTTCGGCCCGCTTTACGCCGGGAAGGTTACCGGCTTCCTCCATCACTTCGAGATCGAGTTCGTACAAGGTCTCGATATGGTCGCTGGTGAAAGCGATTGGGACGAGGACAAGATCGGTCTGACCTCGCTTAACGTACTCCTGAACTGTATCGCTAGTCTGCGCACCGAGCCAAGCCGAGGGTCCGACTTGTGACTGCCAGCACAGTCGGTATGGGTTGCAGAAGTTCAGTCGCTGCATCACCGCATGGACAGTAGCAGCAACCTCCGCTGGGTACGGGTCACCTGAAAGATAATTGTTAGTTGATGTCTTATACTGGCCAAAACTGTTGTTCCATACCTCTATTCACCACGCTCATGGGTAGACTGTGCGCCGAGAACAATAAGACCACGCCGTCTCTCCGGTCTTCGGGATATGTTTTGAGTTGGTCCTCAATATTCTTTGCAAATGCTTCAACCAGGCCCGGATGTGTCGGCCAACGATCAATTACACTCCACTGAATAGATCCATTCGCATCGACGTCGCCGCCATTCGCGCGCTTTCCTTCCAAACGGGTCCTCCACTTCCACAATTCATTCAGCGAGCTTCCAGTTGTAGAGCACGAGTATTGTGGATATTGCGTAAATGCGACCGCACGCCCTCCTTTCCCGTTGCCGAATCCGTCCGCTAGTAATTGAGCGTACATATCTTCCGTCAGAGGCGATGCGTATCGGAAAGCGACGTAGGGTTTATGTGGCGCGGATTCGGGGCTAAGCTTGTCAAGAAGCTTGCACATCTCTTCGCATTGGTACTCGGACCACTTTCTGATTGGCGAGCCTCCTCCAATGTCTGAGTATTGTTTTACAATCTTTGGTGTCCTCCTCTTCGCAATGAGGGGACCGAGATAGGTTTGAAGGGGCCCTAGAGGTATCAAATCGCGATCGGCCTATATAAGAGTCAAAATAGTTAGAGGCATTGCCAAAGATAATTGTAGAACGGGTAAGCTCACAAATAATCTGCTTAAGAAATCTCCCACTTCGTCCGTTGTCGAAGGACCTCCCATGTTCAGGAAGACCATTGCTGTCGGTCCCTTGGACCCCGTAGCATCCTGTGTCACGGGCGGCGCAGTTGTTGCAAGCCCGCGTCGTTGCTCCTTGCTGTACCCTAAGGAAATCCGAGCTGCTGGGCGCAGCAATTGCTGCGGAAGGGCAAAGGAGCGTCGCAGAGACATTACGAACCTCAAGCAGGCTGTTGCAGAATCTGAGTTCAGTAGGCGGCCGCTGGAAATAAAAGTAGATATTAAATGAGATAGATTTCAGAATTTATCCCTAAAATGCTGGAAAGAAAGAAAGGAAAAATCAATGCTTGAAGCCAGGTAAGCTTCCTTGATGTCTGGCGGTGTTCAACATTTCAGTCGGCATCATGACGGATCCGAGCAATCTCGGCCCACTGTGAGCCAATCACACAAAAGCCGGGGTCATCAATCTGGCCGCAATCACATGATGTTCGTGTTTCCCCCGCGTCGGCGGAGTCGGAGAAGCGCGTAGCGGCGTCACCCGTGCGTAGTGTACCTAAGATAGGCATACAACACCAGTTGCCTGAACCACGACTTCAAAGGAGCTGGAGTTTCCCAAGCTTTTCCCCTTCACTTCTTTTCCATTCATCTACCAAAATACTCCGTAATGGCTGAAGATAACTATCCTCGCGAAGATGACGCCGCTGAGGAGGAGGAGGAACTGGACGAGACAGTATAGCTCCCTCAGACCGGCCCATTGCATCGCCGCAAGTGACTGACATGTGAGAGCAGAGTTACAAGACGGTGAGGGATGCTGTTCTTTTTGCCATTGAAGTCAGCGATTCTATGCTTCAACCCCGCCCGTCTGCAGACCCCAGAAAATCCAGTCGAGAGTCTCCCGCCACTGCTGCATTAAAATGTGCATACCATCTTATGCAGCAGCGAATCATTTCAAACCCTCATGACATGATCGGGGTCCTATTATATGGAACGAAACTGTCAAAGTTCTATGATGAAGATGAGAACAGCCGGGGCGATCTTTCATACCCTAATTGTTATCTATTTACCGATCTTGATATCCCATCTGCCCATGAAGTTCTGGAACTACGGTCTCTAGTCGAAGATGAAGACAGGGCCTTTGAAATTCTGGTTTCTTCAGAGGAACAGGTCTCAATGGCCAATGTACTGTTTTGCGCGAACCAAATCTTCACTTCAAAAGCCCCGAATTTCTTGTCGCGGCGACTTTTCATAGTCACTGATAACGATAACCCCCACGAGAGCAAGAAATCACTACGTTCAGCGGCGACTGTACGCGCAAAAGATTTGTATGACCTTGGAGTGATCATTGAATTGTTCCCAATCTCGCAGTTAGACCATGAATTCGACACCTCGAAGTTCTATGACGTGGGTTGTCTTTCTGGATTCGCTCAACATCATCACTGACAGTATGCAGGACATTATCTACAAAGCTTCGCCAATGGACCCAGATGCACCCGCGTACCTGAAACCAGACTCAAAAACTGCAAATTCTCAAGATGGAATTTCGATACTCAATAGCCTCTTGTCAAGCATTAATTCCCGGTCTGTAGCCCGGCGGGCACTATTCTCAAACGTATCCCTAGAGCTCGGTCCGAGCTTTAAGATATCGGTATCTGGCTATCTCCTTTTCAAACGTCAAGAGCCCGCACGTAGTTGCTATGTGTGGCTTGGAGGCGAAAAGCCGCAGATCGCGAAAGGAGTCACCACGCAAATTGCAGATGATACTGCTCGCACAATTGAGAAGTGGGAAATCAGAAAGGCTTTCAAGTTCGGCGGAGACCAGGTTTCTTTCACGCCGGAGGAGCTGAAGGGATTAAGGAGCTTTGGCGACCCGATCATACGTATCATCGGATTCAAGCCCCTTTCTGCCCTTCCTTTCTGGGCCAATGTCAAACATCCTCTATTCATCTACCCCTCGGAGGAAGATTATGTGGGCTCTACACGAGTTTTCTCTGCCTTGTATCAGAAACTCCTGAAAGACCAAAAGGTCGCGCTTGTTTGGTATATCGCACGCAAGACTGCTGGTCCGGTTCTTGCTGCAATGATGGCTGGTGAGGAGAAGGTTGATGAGAATGGCGTTCAAAAATTCCCTCCAGGGCTGTGGATCCTGCCACTCCCTTTTGCAGATGATGTTCGACAGAACCCTGAATCTACCCTGCAGGTCGCTCCTGAACCCCTGATCGATCATATGCGAACAATCATCCAACAATTACAACTTCCAAAGGGGGTCTATGAACCGACGAAGTACCCCAATCCATGTAAGTTTTGCCACGATCAACTATTCCACACCCAATCTTAACCCCTCACCAGCACTCCAATGGCACTACCGCATTCTCCAAGCCCTCGCACTAGACGAAGACCTCCCAGAACAACCCGAAGACAAAACGCTCCCCAAATACCGCCAAATCGATAAGGTATACCCCCACACCCACCCTACTAGTACCCCTATCCACAAACTAACCCACCTCAGCGCGCCGGGGACTACGTCCTCACCTGGGCCGACGAGCTCGAAAAACAATACGCCAAAATCCCCGCAACCAGCGGCGTCAAATCCACCCTCGCAAAGCGACCTGCAAAGGACACAGCCGCGGCTGATAAAGCCGCTCCTCCCGCAAAGAAAGCCAAGGCTGCTGACGGCGGTGCCGCGGAGCCCCAGGCAGAGGTCCAGAAGCATTTCCAGAAGGGGACACTGTCAAAACTCACGGTTGCTGTGCTGAAGGATTATCTTGTCTCGCAGGGCCGCTCGGCTGCGGGCAAGAAGGCGGACCTTGTTGAGCGTGTGGAGGAGTTGCTGGAGACGAAATAGTGAGGTCGCAATGAGGTGGTGGCCTAGGGAGGAAAGGGGTGCTGCCAACAGATTCTGCTGGTGGACCGATTGCCATAGGGCTCGATCGCGATGCGATTGACATGTAACGAATAGTAATAATCACGAACGCCAACAATCATACTGTAGTATTTCTCAATGTTGCCCACTTATTGTGCGAGATTCTCGGGCTCGGGAACTGTGTAAATTGCTCCATGGTAAAAATACTAGTAGCAGATTACTTTGCTTATCTACTGGCCAGGGTACTAGCGGTATTGAAATTTGATAGCCCTAACAAAGAGCTCAACCGTCTCATCAAGTGAACATCAATGATCCTGAACTAGGGTTGCAAGACTCAGTCATGTCGTGTATATTTAAAGATTTATTTACTATACTGACACAATATCCGTTGACATTATCAGTCTAGGTGGTGAAATTGCGAAAATATATTTCCCGTGTGGTGTTGGAAAGTCGGAGCAAGCTGAAGGAACTATCACCAACAAAACTTTCTCTATTATTCTTCGAGGAAGTGAAAAAAAGGAGTCGCGATGGAGCCTTATGGTTGAGCAAAACTGCTAGTAAAAGAATACCATTTTAGACACGCTACAGTAACGCTGAGTGTACAGTTCTAATCACAAAGCAAACATGTGGATGCAAGAAGTCTAAAAGCAAACCAACAAACCAATATACCAAGCGCTAGAAGAACGCAATAGTCCAAAGTTAGCACTGCCCATATACCTCACAATAACAAAGTTGCTCATCGGGACAGCTAGAGGCAGTCATGTCAGTTGTTGCTAAGTCACGGGCAGGGTAAAGGGTTGCGTACTAAACCGAGTCCTTGCCGAAAATAACATGCCACAGAAATTCCATCGCGCGACCGCTGGCAGCATCAGCCAAGTCTGTATCAATAACCCACTGCCGAATCTTGATGTAATCTTCCCGCGGCCGTTGGAGGATTTGGTTCCGTGATACGGCAAACTGTGCGCAACAGGACGCGGCTATCTGAGTGGGAAACTGCAAGAATCTATGTTGGAGGTGTCCATAATCTCCGAGATCCTTGGCTGCATGGCCTGCTGTTGAGTTCAGAGGGGGCGTGCTTGTTCTATCGAATATCTCTGTCCAGATCTCCTCATTGATATGCTCGTTATGGCGATGTTTTGGCTTGCACCCTGGGTTCCAGTTGCACCGGAGGTTTACGTAGCCATTGCGCTGGACGAAGTCGAGTTGCAGAGAGCGTAGAGCAGCGACGTTGTCGTGCAGCGGCGCATCTAAGTGCCAAGCCATGAGGAAGCCAGATCGGTGGGCGTGGATAAAGGCGATTGTGGCGGGAAGGTGGTCGTAGTGGTCTATCAGATAGGTAAGGTATGCCATGGACTCGTGGCCTTTGTTGAAGGGTGTCTTGAGTCTACTGTTATCCGCGAGTGTGACCTTGGATGGGTTCACTGTGTAAATAGCTCGCTGCCAGCTTTGAAGAGTTCAGTAAGCACATCAGCATGGATGACGAGGGGACGTCGGAATACATACTCTGGAAGCTCCTCTTCGACCCACTGTATAGGTTCCTCCTCAAGCCTCGCCATGACAATGACCTTGTCTGGTACATTCTGCTTATATGATGCCCATCTGTGAGCGTTTTTGTTGCTTAGCCAATCGATCAAGTACACTCCAGCGTCGTACTGGTCCGAAAGGTCTGCAAGTCTAGCCTTCAGAAGGTATAATGGGATAATGAATAGGAGAGAGAAACACAAGGCAATGCGATAGCTGCTCTTCATCGTAGACCTGATGGTATAAATGGCCGAAGGGCCCAGTAAGAAATACTAGCACTGTATTAATCAATGCATATGAGATGGTCCGTCGAGTATGAACTGTGATGGAAGAGTGTTTATGAATGATTGAAGAAGTGACAAAGAAGTGTGATGCTCTATAGCAAAAGACGATGGAGAGAATGAAAAGAGAGGCCTTCTCGTGGAGTACTAGTAGGAAGGAGCGAAAGACCCTGAGGATGAAGTATGGGCGACTGCAAAGAATACCCACTGCATGGGCATTGTGTTATGGGCCTGAGCACTATTGGCCAGCAGCCTAACCAGGGGAAGTGGCACATGTCTCTCATAGGAAACGGCATGGTAATCCAATGGATAGCCCAATAAACATGCTAAACCGCTCTCGTGGGTTCTTCCAGGGGAAGATGTAGGTTCAATTAGTTCAACTCCCCCACCCCGAGTTGTTCGGGGGTCGTGGGGACAGCGAGAGGATACCCCCTCGCCACGCGTCAGGTCCGCTCAAGTGGCGCTTGAACCATGGAAAAAAAGGCCGCGCGCGTGGCTGTCATACCTACCAAGGAGTCGAGTCTTTAGGTCGTGCTGGAGCTGGACCCGGACCCTTATGGGTCTTCCCGTGGCTGTACCGTTGCGGGGGCACATATGCTAAACGTCCTTTTTCTCTCTACGGAGTACGTATATATTGGAAGAAACCGCATCGAAAGCGCAAAACCATGGGATGTGACTTGAATGCATAGTAAATCTATACCTCCGAGTCTAGAACCTGTATGTCGTCAGGGAATTGAATTCGTTAGGTAGTGCCGACACTGAGGAACTTTAATGTTTTTGGCGTCCTAGGGTTCAAAACGTTGCAGCCTTGAGCATCTCCACGGGAGTGACGTATAAAGACCATCAAGAGCATACTACACTGATAATTCAGGAAGGAACTGCCGTTTCTTGGAGATGGGGCTATTGTACTAGGAGGAAACCAAAAGGCCCGCACTTTCAGAGATGATGGCCGCAGACCAGCTGGGGTCTTTTTTCTTCGTGGATTATATAGCGTGTGGTGTTATAGTACAGTAGTCCAGCCATACATGATGCCCATTGACTGAATCAGGAGCTTTCTGCGTCTTCATCCTCTTCATCACTGCTTGGGTCCTCCCCGTTCTCAATTGCCTGCTCCCGTCGTTTTCGGGCACGCTCTCTCTTCTTCTCTAGCAGACCATTCAACTTCTTAGCAACATTGAAAACGCCACCAGTCCCCGCCCCGCAGACCGCGCAAGATGGGCTCTTTCGGTAACGTTGCAGTGCGCAAGCCTCACAAAAGTAGTGCCCGCACTTTGTGACGATAGGATGCTGATAGGGTTTCCTGCAGATAAGACAAGCAAAAGGGATGTTTTCGAGTTCCTCCTCGTCCTCGTCTTCTTCCTCGGTTTTGCCCCCTCGTTGTGATACGACCTTTCCGGCTAGATTTTTACCTTTCGTGCCGACGTCCCAGTCGCGATCTAACTCCCAGCCTTGCTTATAATCCTCTCTCATATGTGTGAACTTGCAGGAATCGCCATATCCACAGAATCCCGTTAATTTATAGTCCTTACAAACGTCCGGGGCGTAATCCGTGAATGTGACTGTCCGGACATTAGTGGGCGCTTTGATCGGACCGAACTGTTTTGTGGGGGCGTTGGGATTCTTCTGAATGAATGATTGGTAGTTGGATGCACCCTTATAGGTGCCGTCAGGCGCAGGTAATGGCGATGTATCTGGACGTGTTCGTGTTGTACCCAGGAGATTTTTCTCACTTAACTCATCATCGTACCAGTTTGAATGTTTCGTAGCATCGTTAGAGGAGGCCAGGGAAAGGACTGCGGCAGGTTGTTCATCGCTGGCGTCCTTTCTTCGTGTATTAGACGTGGACGAGGCGGATACTACAGCACTCTTGCGCCGCCGTTTGATTCGGCGGCCCTCTTCGTCATCGGAGGAGGTAAAGCTTGAATCCGAATCCGCATCTGGTGGTGGCGATTCGGGTTTCTTGCGAAAATTGGCCTTCTTCACGCCGCGCTTCTTGAAGGCGATTGGAGGTGCTGCGTCTGCCATCGCTTGGCCAAAGGTCGTACCCGGTATGATTGTTGGAGAAATTGTGAATCTTGACAAGAATTGCGAGTGGCGTTCTTCAAAAGCCCAAAGCCTCGACCTCACGTGATCCTTGATAAGATAGCAGCACGTGATCGAATTAATCAGCTACGTTTCACAAACAAAACAAACACCTGGCGATTCGTTTTAACTGGCGGTGGTGTGTTGTTTTTGTTGTGGGTTCGCTCCTCGCTCGCTCACCCCCTGCTGACGCCAGTTCAAGTACTACTGGTGAGGACTCGAAACTGAGGATGCAGCGGTTGACGTCCAGTAACCTTATTTTGGTTCCATTGTTTGGAGGTTCCCCGTCGACCGCGTAGATAGCCGTTGTTTATGTATACCTCAAATACCTCAAAAAATGAATGCCATTATTATCTGGCTGGACATGGATCATTGTCAACAGAAATCGGTCCTTCAATTTCTCGTTACGTATCAGATCAATTATTTAGCTCTCTCCGAAATAGACTATCCATCGAGGCTGCTCTCTATGCCGTGTTAGGACACACCGTGCCTCAGGCCCCGGAGTGGCGCTCATCTTCTTCCTCGTCCTTCGCGCTCTCTCTTCCTCCTCTCGTTCCCCCGCCCAACGAGCCGTCTCGTTGTCCAACTGGCATCGCTTCTTGTCCTCATTCTCTTATTTCCTTTCCTTCCTTTGGCCACTACCATTACATTACGTCGTTCTCACCTTAATTCCTTCCCTCTTCATTTTCCCTTTCGTGTCTTTCTTTTGTTTAATTCCATTTCTTTTGAGACCATTCGATCTCTTCTAATTGAAGCTACTGTATGGCGTAGCTGATCCCTGTATCCGTTTCAACCCGTAGTTGACGCATCCAGGTTCCTACCATTTTTCGGTCTTGCCTTTGTTTTGCGCCCAGACCTAATCGCCATACTATCTGCAGCTCTTCTGGTTCCCGAAGGCTGAGCATCCAATCGTCCCCCTCCTGTGGTTGGCCCGCAACCCGGTCGCACGCACTCGCAAGGTTACCTTACAACCACATCCACGACGCGTTTGTTGTCGTTCTCCAGTCGCTTCGCTTCCTCTCGTTTCTTCGCTAGATTACAGCATCAACACGCGGCCGATTTGCGGTGCCTTTTTTGACTCTGCAGTCTCTTTTATTTCTTGCGCTGCCTTTGCCAAGTCGACGACGATACGGCCCCCCTAGCGGATTGTTCACCGACTGACGCCGGTAATACCTTCCACTCCACCATCGCCATTTTACGCAAGGCGATCCTGAAATCGCATCCGAATCATCTGTCGCTGGCCGGCGCGCTTTACGATCGTGTTGCGAGGTAGTTGGAAGCACAACTGCGAAGGACCGAAGAGGAAGTCGGATGATGACTGTGGTTTGAGGTCGGACCAAAGAACGAGCGAGGCGACGAGCTTACGGCCCCAACTGCAGGTAAACTCTGGTTTTAAGGCACCGGAGCATATTTGCAGACCCAAACCTTGAGATGGCGAGTTCTGGCGATAGAGGAAGTTCCTCAATGCTATCTATGATGGATGATCCCTTTGTCACTAAGACGGAAGGGGCGCGAATCCCCCTAGAGCTGAACAACTACTCCTCTTTCGATGCGCAACTGTTCAGTCTGGATGCATCCTCGCCGGCGCAAGCCAAACGGGCCCTTGAAGCCCACTTGGCGGAAACCGAGCGTCGGCTCGAAGAGGCGTCTAAATTGGGCACGGCCCTTGTTGAGCAGCGGAAGGAATTGGAGGACAAGCTCAAGGAGGTCGAGCAGCAGCAGGAAGAGGGCCAAATTGGACCAGATCTACGCCGGAAGCTGGCGGACTTGGAGCGCGAGTACACTGAAATCGGTCGTGAGACCGCGCGGGCATTCCTCGCTCCGAAACGCCTTGCTGGTGGGGATGACGCTCATCTGGGTACCCCGTCTTTGGATCACAAGGTCTGTTTACCTAGTGCTGTGAAAAGCACACTCGTCTAATGGAGCTGCTAACCTCTGGGTATGTAGTCGCCGCTAAGTTCAGCACTGTTTGCCGGTCAGGCTACGAACTCCCCGAGCAAAGTAAGCGTACCGTCACGGAAACAACGAAATCAACCTTCCACCCGCGTTCATGATATCGAGTTTGCTACTGAAATATCCACGTCACTACTGGCCCAAGTGCGCCAATTACAATCCCTCCTAGCTGAGCGTGAAGAGACTTTGAAGAACGTCAACCTGGAAAAGTCAAGCCTTGAACTGGAAGCAGAAGGGTACGCGCAACGTATACGGACTTTGGACGAAAGCGAAGAACGGTACAAGGATGAGAATTGGGCGCTGGAAACCAAGACGCACGAGCTTATGGCCTCTGTGAAGGATTCTGCAGACCGTGAAAGCAAGCTCAGCAGCAGTCTAGGTGCAGTAACTGCAGAGAAAACTGCCATGGAACGCGAATTGGAGGACCTGAAACAGCTCAACGCCAAACTTGTCGAGGAACATACGACTGCCCAGAAGGCCAACGACGCCGAAATTCATCTACTGCGCCGAAACGTTACTGCCGGAGATGCTGAGAAGCTTGCCCTCCAGCGAAAGCTGGAAGAGATGAATGCTCAAAACCAGGAACTTGCGAAAGCCGTGGCTATGCGCTTGCGCCACCATGAATCTGAATCCACCCGCGAAGTAACCCGTGGACATGATTCCGACGACGAAGACCAAGCGACGCCCGATAATTCACCTCCTCCCTCGCCAAGCAAGTTTACTCCTCGCCATAATCATCTCGAGACCGAAACCCTTCGAAGCTCGCTCGGCCACGCTCACCGTATGATTCAGAATTTGAGGAGCACAGTTCACCGAGAGAAAACCGAGAAGATTGAGCTCAAGCGCATGCTCCAGGAGGCCCGGGATGAGATTGAGCAACGTCGTCGCGACTCCAATGCTCCTGGTGGAACCAACAAGCGGCAGAAGACGAAGGCTGACGCGGCACGGAAGCCGGCACGCCCCGACTTGCTGGGTGCCGGGAGAAAGAAGGCTGAAGTTGAGATTCACGATTCGGACTGGGAAGACAATGCGGCCGACATAAGCCCCACCCAAAAGGCATTCCGCAGTTCTCGCAGCCGCCGCGAAGACCAGTCAACAGATGAGCGTAGCGATGCATACCACACCGCCACTGAGGCCGAGGATGCGTTTGAGACAGCCAATGAGAGAGAGGCCACCACCGAAAGTGAAGCCTTCCAGACTGGTGTAGAGAGCATGGCTGGTGAGAGTACCGACAGTGATGAGCTCACGGAGACCGAGGATCGCGTCCATCGAACGCCTCGTGAACGAGTCTCTTCTCTCACACTGGCCAAGGCTCGTGATCGAACGTCTTATTACAGCACAGCCTCTACCTCTGCCGATGAGGACGACAGTGAAGATCCCGGCACGCCGTCTGCTAGCCAGTTCTCTACTCCCCGATACCGCCTGCGCAAGAAGAAGAGCGTTCCCCGAAAGATCCGCCCATCTGGCGAGGCACCAATGGCATTTGGTAGCCGGCCGTCTAGTGCCAGGGAATCTCCGGCAACCAGCTTCACGAGGGAGACATCAATGGCGCCGGAGGGCCAAAGTTTATTTGCAGAACTTGCTGAGCTCGATGGAGATGAAGATGAAGATGGAAGCTTCGGTCCGCCAATGCAGTTTGATACGGGATCTCCGTCTACCCCGCGAATGCACCTGGCCTCAGACTCTAGAAGACCATCCGAGATCACTCTCGACTCTCCGTCCAAACCGCCCAAGCCCGCTATGGTGGATTCTGGTGTCATGACAGATCCCTGGGAGCCTGCACCTGTCCAAATCGCACCCGAACCTGTGGCTGTTGGTGATGATACCGTTAACAGTGTTCCTGCTACGCCTAAGAAGGGTTCAACGTCGGATGCTAGCACTGGTACTGAAGTTGCAGAGTCACCCATGTTGGTCAACTCAGCGACTCAATGGACTCCACTGAAACCCGCCGCGGAGCTTAACGGCGACCAGGTTTCTAGTGTACCTACCCCGCCAAAGATGGTGTGGGACGGGCGCAATGTGGATGAGCAGCTAGAAGTAGTGGAGACCCCTGACTCGCCAATACATCTGGATGTCTCCTCAATTTCTTCCGAGGAGACCGAGCCAGTAGCGCCGAGGTACCCGGCTCTGAGCACCTCGTACTTTGTGGGTGGTACCGTCGAGCCTATTGTCCCTCCTGCTCCTGTACTGCCCGAGGTCGCCATATCGTCAATCTCGTCGCAATCTAGCGAACCAGAGGTGCCTGTTGTTGCGCCTCTTCCCGTGCCACCCGAGCTTTCCTTGTCTACAATCTCATCGCAGTTCAGTGAACCGATAGTGCCTATTGCTGCTCCAATTCCCACGCCCCCCGACCTTGCTTTGTCTACAATCTGGTCCCAGTCCAGTGAACCAGAAATACCTGTTCTAGCACCTGCGTCTGCGGTCCCGGAGGTAGCTTTATCATCAGTCTCGTCACAATTCAGTGAACCAGAGGCGCCTACAATTGCCCCCGCTCCTGCGGCCGAACCAGTATACATACCGCAGGTGGCTTTCTCTCAGGTATTTGCAGAGCAGACGTTCCCTGTCTCTCCAAATATTCCCGAGCCTACACCCGAGCCAGTGGTTTCCTTCACGGAGCAGGGCACGAGCACCGACATTACAGAGCTGTCCGTTTCGGCCATCCTCTCGCAAGAGACGGAGCCCGTTGAACCTGTTGAGCTCAACCCTGTGCCCGAAGTTGTCTTCGCGGATGTAGACGAAGTTATTGAGCCAACGCTTCCTGAGCTGACAATCTCGTTCATTGCTCCGGAATACACTGAGCCGATTGCGCCCGAAGTGCAGGAAGTTATCGTTCCACCAGTGCCGCAATTGACACTCTCGACCGTCTCTTCGGTGGAAACTCCCCCGGTCGAATACATCCCTACCCCAGTGTTCTTACCTGCGCCCCTGGCTGTTGAGAATGACGGTCAGATCAGCAAAGGGCTTGGATCTTCCAAACCAAACAAGGATGCCCCTCCTGTCGTTCTCGTTGAAGATAGCACAGACAAGGATTCCGCTGATGAGAGCGCCGACCGACAGATTGATACGACATTGCCACTGGGCGCGATTTCTGGTAATGCGGCTCCCCGTCGCGCAAGGGCCAGCTCGTCCAACCTTGCGGATCAGGGTGCCCAGACCATTTTGTCATCCAAGCAGATCGACCAACTCCTGATGGACCGCGTCTCTTCTAGGCCGCTGTCCCCCCCGGAGAGCGACAAGGCAAAAGAACTGAGCAACTCACCCTTCGCTACGCCCAAGGTGCGATCGCGTCCTGCTCCCCAGGCTTCGACTACCTCCCTCCACAAACGGCCCGGAAGTGCCGCTAGCCAAGCGTCTAGCATGCAGAACCACCCGCCACTACCTGCCGATCACAAGGAGGCTATCTTGGCGGCGGAGAAAAAATCTCTCGAGCAGCGGCCGGTCTCTGCAGGTTTGATGGGACCGCCACTTGCCCCCGCTTCCGCATACAGGACAAATGCCACGCAGCGCCCATGGACACCGAACGAAACAGGCACTCACCTTGGTTCCGCAAAGACAAGCACATCACGAGCGAGTGTGAGACGCGAGAGTCAAATGTCGCGACGTTCTTCTGTCTCCTCGTTCGCATCTGAGATTGAGGAGCGTTTCAACATGCAGCCCAACCAGGCTCTCACCTCTCAGGGTTATGGCATGGGGACCGATCCCCGAATGATCCAAGCGATCACACAAACAATGATTGGCGAATTCCTCTGGAAGTACACCCGCAGAGCCGTTTCGGGAGAGATCTCCAACACAAGACACCGCCGCTACTTCTGGGTCCATCCGTACACACGAACATTATACTGGAGTGAACAAGATCCACAATCCGCTGGAAAGAATGAGATTCGAACGAAGAGTGTGTCAATTGAAGCGGTCCGAGTGGTGGCAGATGACAACCCATACCCCCCCGGCCTCCACTGCAAGAGTTTGGAAGTCGTCAGCCCTGGTCGTAGGATTAGGTTTACGGCTACCACGAGCCAAAGACACGAGACATGGTTCAATGCACTTTCGTATCTGCTGGTACGAAATGGAGGGGAAGACGAAGAGGCCGAGAACGGTGTAACCCTCGAGGACATTGACGAATTTAACCCCGGCTTCCGTTCTCGCTCGCGCAACACTGCAAGAATGTCAATCTCGTCCCAACAAAGCCGGCCGCGAGCTCTTCCTAAGCAACGTTCAGGGTCAGCCATGTCTTTGCGCCCTAGTCTTACTCCCGGCCGTTCGTCACCTTATCCTCCATCGCATTACTCCGACCAGGCTAGACAAACTTCAGCCTCTCGACTGAGCACGCTGCTCAACTCGACCATCAAGGGCTCTTTTGGACGAAAGGGTCCGGGATACGCGGCATCTAGTGTCAACGAAGGCAGTCTCCATAACCACGATAGCGAGGAGGACCTTCGCCAGATGATGGAGAGACAGGAGCAGGATGATTCTCGACTAGAGAACGTCCGTGCTTGCTGCGACGGCAAACATGATGTTGGGTCGCTGTCACGGACAAGCCGTTACAGCCCCCGTGGTAACCGAATCCACTCCCACCACCACCACTGATCTGCAACTGGAGACTGTTGATATTTCTCATAGCGCGTTGTTAAAAGTCTTGCATTAGCGGTGTCCTATTTCCACCTCACAGCTTTTACGTCTTCACCCTGCCTATGCTTGTTAATCTTTGCTGGACGGCCATCCCAGCATACGAGAGTTGACCCCCAACCGCTCAACCCGCTTCTTGATTTGCCTATCATGGTTTGATTCTATACACTTGTTACAACTTGATGCATATTCTGTTGTTTGCCATTCATTCATCATTACCTACATGAACCATTGCTTTTTATTTCCTTTGTTGATACTCATTACCATCGTTATCATCATCTGAGACCTCTCGACGCCGGGCCACACATTCGCTCTGGCCCGTCTAACTCTCCTCTTCCCATACTATTTACTCAATGACGCGCAGCATTGGCGCCCCTTTGTATTTCTGATCTTCCCTTCCCCGACTTTGATATTGTCAATCTGTGATGACAGAGCGTTTGACCGCTATTGTATCGTGTTTGTAATACCGGCTATGTTCTGTTAGCTGTCTGGATTTACTTGGTTCTGCGTTCTTGCCGAAAATTGATCTAGGCAATCATGGACTAGGAATTCATTTTGGATGGCGCGTCATACCTGAAGACCAAGGTAAATTGGTTGTAGATATGTGGTGTGCTACTCTATTCGTAACTCGAGTGGAGGCTGCGGCGGAGTGAGAGTTTTCGTAGTTAGTCATCCCCACATGACATAAAATAACTAACCAGAAAGGCCCAAACTCCGTCAATACTTCCCTTCTTCCGATTCTCTATTCTCCTCACTTTTCCCAAGATTCAGACGTAATATCGCAATGGGAGACGGCAAACCTACAATGAAGGAATGGCTTATTGGCCTCGTGGAACCAGGCTTCATCCTGGCCATGGCCATGTCATGTAAGTATTACTCTCCCATCCGTAGAGTATGTATGTAGTGGATTTTAGACCTCAATGCATCCGGATACTAGACTAGACATCCGATATGGCATGAATAAATAAAACAACACACAAATCTAACCAAGATTACAGACTACATCGACGCAAACGTGAAAGCCGTTCTGCGTGGCCAACTCCTCGCGCCGATCCTACGCTCCCAGGAACTTCGCGACGAGGCCTTTGGGAAATTCTGGGTTGCGTTCAGCTGTACTTCTTCTCCCTTCCAACCCCTCCATCTCTCCTCTCAAGAGATGAAGCAATCCAACATGGAAATAAGTATAGACAAAAAAAGCACTGACACACACAACCCCAGCAAACCGCCCGGAACCCCAACCCAACCAAACGCCGGAACAAGCACCACCACAAACCTCCTCTGACCTCATTCCGCTAATCCTCGCACACGCCAGCGGGATCGTGCTAGACGTCGGCCCTGGAACAGGGACGCAGATGCCCCTGCTCACATCACCTGCGATCAAAGCGATCTACGGCGCTGAGCCGTGCGTGGGCCTCCACGCCGACCTGCGCAAGCGCGCCGCTGAGGAAGGTCTAGCAGAAAAGTATACGATCCTGCCCTGTAGTGTTGTGCAGAAGGAGTTGGAGGGCGAGATGGCGAAGCATGGGTTACTGCTGCCAAGTGGTGAAGCTAGGAAAGGTGGTGTGTTCGACACGATTATTACGGTCCGCGTCCTATGCTCTGTTCCGGAGGTTGAGCGCACCACGGCGGAGCTGTATTCGCTGCTCAAACCTGGTGGCAAGATGCTCGTTGTCGAGCACGTGGTTAACCCGTGGACGACGCCCAAGGGGTCCATTGTTGCGAGGGCTCTGCAGGGCATTTATCATGCGTTCGGGTGGAGGTGGGTTATGGGTGATTGCTGTTTGAATCGGGATACAGAGGCGGTGTTGAGGAGGGTTGCGGAGGGGGACGGGGGCTGGGAGTCGTTTGATATCGACAGGTTGTTTGAATCGACGTGTATGCCGTATATTGCCGGGGTTCTGGTCAAGAGGAAGTAGACAGTTTTCAGTTTGAAACTTGGGGGTTAGTTTATGAGGTTGGGACGGTGATGGTTTTGAATTTTTTTTCGAGGTATATTCATTATGTGTATGTGAATTATGGATACTTTGAACATGGTAGTCATAACGTCATGGTGTCTAAGTAAAATTGATGAAAGTCTGCCCGCAGATCTATGTCTCTTAGGTGATATTATGTAGGTTTCGGCCGTCCTGGTGGCCAAAAGTCGAACAAGTCGAGGGCTTCCGAAGTCCACGGGCCCTGATCAGATTTATCCACAGCATCTGTACCAGGGCTGAGCGGGCTGAGCGGACTGCGCGTGGCCGTCGTTAAAGGCCTGGTCTGGAGGCTATTGATGGTTGAAGGGTCCGAATATGATTTGCGGAGTACGGTTGAGCGAGGCGTGGGAAGTCGCCCCTGTGGCTGGACGGAACGCGCGCTCGGTAGCGCAGGAACAGTCAATAATCGGGGATTGGATGGGCCAGTGGTAGTCGTGGCTTGTGGGAGGTGGTGTTCGGGGGGTCTATTATGAGGAGAATTCGAGACTGGGACTGGGTTCCCATGGTTCGTGTTGGTGAGGGGGTTTCGCTGTGGTTCGGCAAGACGCGGACTTGGTAGTACACCGGTCTTTGACGGGATATTCGGGGGAATAGAGGTAGTAATTGGGGGTTGCCGCAGCTGGGGTTCCGGGGGCCGATGATTCATAGGGGTTTTAGGATTCGCTTTAGGCACTAAATCCCGGTGGTCTGTACTCGTCTTGACAAATGGCACATCTGAGTCTTCCTCCTGTTTTATCTGGCGGGGCTCGCTTGGCTGCCGTGCTGGGTTGTTCGGCATCAGGTTGCCATCGTTGAAAAGGTCCTCGCCGTCTGAGAACATGAAATCAGAACTCGACGGCTCAAGCTTCACGCCTGGATCGTACCTACGATAGTCAGTCGCGAGACTTGGCTGGAAGTATGGTACGTACTGACTGTGACTCTGGTCTCGTTTGCGATTCACGGTACATCAACTTCCGACGGGGGTTCCCACATGAAAGACGAAGTGGATTTATTGGGGTGTCGGGCCCGAGGTTGGGCCGTACATCTCTTGCGACTGGGTGAGGGAGAGAGGGTTGAGTCGTTTCTGGCTTTTTGGAGATGATGTCTCCGTTGATCGCGGGTGGGTTCTGGACCGTAGTGCTGTTATCTCGAGGACGAGATGGTGGGTTTCCTGGGTGCTGAGCTAATAAATCAGATTGAGGTTGGCGAGCTTTAGCAGTTTCGGGCCGCTTAGGAGCAACATCTCTAGGGGGCTCGCGAGGTTCTCGGATAGTAGTGGTGTTATTGGCTCGAGATGCTGGGTCTTGGTTAGAGTGAAGTGGGCGATTTCGAGTAGTTCCATTCGGTTTAGAGATATCGTTTCCAGAGGATGCGGTGTGTGGCTGTGGTCTTGTGACGGGAGTACGGCTGCCGTCACGAAGTCTAGGCAAAGGGTTCTGCTGAGGTACTGAAGCTGGAGCCTGTTGTGGCCGGGGAGAAGAGTCGGACAAGTCAACAACGGCCTGCGCTCTCGGAGGACCGGTGTGCACAGGAGAGGCTGTTCGCTGGCGTTTCGCAGGCCGCTCGTATTGTGGCGCGCCGATTTGCCTTTGACTCTGTTGGTGCGGAGACAGCGTCTGGGGGGCGGGTGTTTTTCTGATGCCGAGAAGATCGTTTAGCGAACGCGAAGCTTGCTGGGAGGGGAGCGGCCGGGGAGTTGCTGCGCGGACGGAGGATGGGGTCTTTTGAGCGTGCGGAGGGGACGTTGTGGGTTTGTTCTTGTAGAGCGAAGATAAATCTGTTTCGGTTTGCTCGAGCGGTTCGCACACTTGAATCAGAACACCCTTGTCAAGCTCGAGTTCGTCACCGTCTTGGATACCCTCTGGTGCTCGATAATGGAGATCCCCGATGAAGTATCCTCCATTATCGTAGACCATCACGCGTTTATTGAACGTGTGAAATCTGAGAAAGCCATCCTGCCAGCGTTTGGCCTTCCGTCGCATATCATGGGTGAAGAGACATCGAAACTTGATGACCGGGGCGGTGCCTTGTGTTGCGGGGACAGTCAGGCCCGAGGCGCGCGGAGGTGCGGATGAGCGAGGGGTGGACATCTTAAAGCCACGTTGTCGAGTCGGGATGATTGGCGTAGGAGGGTCATCTGGTCGGTACGAGTACCCAGGTACAGCGTCGGCCTTGAACTGCGACCGGGGAAGCAGGTGGGAAGAGACAGAAAAGATGAAACGATTCCAACAGGAAGATGTGGAGAACGCGCCGATCCTCAGGCACCAAGGCAAAAGAGGCTGAAATAAACATCCATCAGCTAGTTTTCTCCATCTTGGTGTCTGACACCGTACGCTCTCTCGAGCAATAATGTGATTTCATAGTGAGGCCGAGCAAATGTCCATGCGAGTGTCGAGTAGTCGGAATAAGCAGCTTGCGCTAGGTTTGGAGGCTGTGACTGTCAGATTAAATGTCGATCTACAGCGAGGGACCAAAATAGAAGTGGCGGTGGTCCAGAATCGAAGCGTGCGCTCGTCTCAAATCATGACAGGAACGCGAATGCTGCCTGCGTCATCCAGCGATTCCGAGTCGTCGCCATGAGCGTGCTCCCTCTTTCCCTTTCGTTGTTTTCTTCTTCTTCCTCCGCATCTCCCCATCCACCGCTCAAAATTCATTCTCGATGAATGACATGGTCGATTGACATCCCCCCACACTGGTTTTCCCTCCACGCATCGCATCGCACCGGCACCATGCAGAGCGTACAGAGGCAATTTGGTAGGCTGATGAAAAGGTCCGCCGACGATAACCAGGTCGCCATTCTGCTGAAAGATTTCGACCAAGTTGATAATTTATTGAATAAAGTTGGATGCCGAACCATGGATGCGATTTGTTTACGGTCACTAATTGCCACATTTACTAGATCGTTGATTCGACCAAAGCATGGCGCGATGCGTGGTCTTCGCTTTTGACGCATCAGGATCGGATGCTCATCGAATTTGACACTCTCTATTCTCCTATCATCGGCGCTGCGGAGCCGTCATCCCACACACCTGTTCTTACCCCGGATGCCACCCTCGCCAGGACCGCGAAACTTAAAGCAGAATACGAGGAATTGAGAAAGGAACTCCTTGAGGAGCTGGCTGCAATTGACCACCGTATGATTGATCCCGCAACGCAGGCTAGAGAGTGCTTGATTCCGTTCAAGAAAATTATCAAGAAGCGAGATGATCGGAAGGTCTGTAGATCGCTCTTACTCATAGTGCTGTGGTACAGCGATTTAACAACTTGTTAGTTGGACTACGAACGCTGCCAAGGCCGTGTTGACAGCTACACCAAAAAGTCAAAACGATCAGACCGTGAAAATGCGTCTTTAGTAAAAGCAGAGGAGGATTTATCGAAGGCGACTATGGTATGAGCAATCACCTCACAGTGCAATCGTCCGCTGACAGGCATAGGAATACCATGCAGCAGATGAGCACTTGCGGAAACATCTCCCTCCCTTAATCACGGCCATATTCTCTCTACTGCCACGCATACTTTCTGCGCAAATAGAGATCCAGAATAAGATCCTCGCTCATTACTACACCGTCATCTTCAATTACTGCGAGGAGGAGCAGTTTCCCTCTGATCCACCCCAGCCATTGGACCTGACAGTCAAGGAATGGGAACGGGCATGTGTACCTGTGCAGCAGAAGGTCGAAGACTTTGCTACCCTTACCAGCGGCAAAGCTGTACGATCCGGCTCTCGTCCGCCCAACGACCGCCGACCTAGCCATACGCTCAACCGTCTCCGCAGTAATCTTAATCTTCAAGGCCACCAAGGCTCTGCCACAGCCCCGGCCGATATGAAGCCAATCCCAGCATATAACACCAAACCTTCTCTCGGAACGCGATCAAAATCAACACCGTCTGCTCCTATTACTCACAATGTCCCTCTATTGACGAAGCCGCCTATCCAGTCGTTTCCATCTTCGGCACAAATTGACGGCCGTACGCCCTCATCGACACACTCCGCCACTACCGGCTCATCGGAGCAGTATTTTGACAGCCTTATGCCGCAGAAAGTTTTCAGTATTCAAACGTCCCCGGTATTGGTGGGGAAGAAGAAACCCCCTCCGCCGCCTCCGAAACCACGCAGCGCTTCGTCACACGCCAGCTTCGTGACCGCTCTCTATGATTTTGGGGGCCAGAGCGTGGGTGACTTGGCTTTCCAGACGGGTGATCGAATCCGCGTTCTGAAGAAAACGGATAGTACGGACGATTGGTGGGAGGGCGAGCTGCATGGGATGAGGGGAAGTTTCCCAGCCAATTATGTGGAATGAAGCACCTTTTCGTTTGTCGAATGGAACGAGCTTCGTGGGATCGTATCTTACAGTGTCATCGGCACATTTTGATGTCTAGTTCATCGTGTTTGCGAAACTGGGCGCTGGAATGGTGTCTTTATGTGAATCAAAAAGCCACCCCCGGCATGGACATAATCTCTCCTCTTGCCGTGATTACGCATAACTTAATGATAAAACATATCCTTATTGATTCGGTCTATGTCAACGATGACAGTTGTTGGGATAAAATTGTCTTTCTCAAAAGAAAATCTAGACTAACATGGGTATAGTTATCATACAGGTATTGCCCCAAAGAATGACTTTCAGAGGAATGAGAATACCCACAGTCTAGTGAGACCAAACTGACCATACTTGACACTGATGAGGTATTATAGGAAGGCTGGCTCTGAAGCTCCATCGTCAGAGAGGTCGGCCCCCATCTGACGCCGTCGGCTATTCAAGAAGATCTCCACCATGCGTTTGCTCGACATAGGCGACTGCAGCCCATACGGCTGATCGTACACGCTCTGGTCAAGCTTTGCATTTTCGTTGGTCGCTTTCCGGTTCCCGCGCTGGAAGCGGGTGGATCGTCTTTTGCGCAAGGTTCTCGCTTCTTGCGATCCAGGAGACCATTTGGTGGAGTACTGAGCATACTTTCCACCATTCATCTTTGGAGAAACTTCAGCTAGATGACCTTTCGGCGTTGGTGTTTCCGGCATTCGAGGCTTGTTGCTAGATCTTGAGAGCATTGGGGATATTCCGAGCTCGATTTGCGCTGCAGGGGCGGACTTAAGGCAAGTTTTGTGAGCGTTAGAGTCCCGGAAGACATCATCGGATGTCGCAAGAGATATAGGAGTCGATGAAGCGATGGTTTGGGGTTCCTGGACCTTAACCACCGTGCGCAGACTCGAAGATCGGCTGAAAGGCCGTGAGAAATTACTGTTTGTCGATACCCTCCGTTTAAGTGCGGCACGATCATCACCCACCTGGCTTGTGCCCCTGCTCTCAACCCGTACCTTTCGAGCTGGAATCGCATTGCTGAAAGAGAACTCGTAGTCATCCAGAATCTGCGCGTCTTCACGATAGTGACGCCGGGGAGGGGTCGCGTTCTCAATTTTGGCGATTTCCGATTCCATGAAGTTTTTCCAGTCAACACCTGAGTGCGCTGGAGCTTGATCATTTGGATGTTGAGCGGATTTGTTGGGAGAGCTGTATGTTGTCCTTTCGGACGCGAAAATAGTCGCCACACCTGGTTCTGCCTCGGAGCCGGGTGAATCAGTAACAGCCTTCGTCAAGGGTGAGTTGCCGCTGGTGGTGCGAGAATATACACTGGGTGAATCGGACCCTGCTCTTTGCCTTTCATCAGCCTTAGCCGCGTGATTTTCATGAATTCTGGAACCGGAGACGGCTTCGTGAATATTTGCAGCGCAATGAGTTTGAATTCGTTCATAGGGGGTTGGAGGGTTGGCATTGGCTGTGGCAAATGACTTTGGAGAGTTTATTGAGCAGTCGCTAGGTACCTGGCGGATAGTGTGCCTGCTGCGATGGAAATGAAGTGAGCCTTGAGTGGGTATGGCTCTATGTTCTTTGACGTGTCCGAGAACAACCTCTTCGTTTGGACTCGGATGTTGAGCTCCCCCAATTCGTTTCATCAACGCGGAGAATAACCGGTGACTATCGACAGCGTTGTTAAGGGGCTGTTTCATTGAGTTTTGAGAAACCGGCTCCGAATCGGCTTGACGGAAGTGACCTTGCTCAGAGATAATAGATAGGCGTTGTTGTCCGCCTGGGTTCGGGGTCGCGATGGTATTTGCGGCAGTGGAGTCTGCCCAACTTGTGACTCGAGAACGGCTGGTTGCTAGGCTCGCAGAGCTTTGCATTCTCCGTATTGAAGGAATTTGGTCATGGCCTGCCGATTCACGAAAGTCATTGACGTGAGGCCCCGCACTGGAGCGCGGACAATAGTTTTCATTGTTAATGACTGTCGAAGGAGACTGAGACCAATATTGGCTATGAAATGAGGATAGCTCCACGTTTTCGTTTTCGTTTTCCGAAGAAGTTCTCGAGAACCCCAAGACTCGCTTGATGCCCTTCTTAATGGAGGATGAGAAAGCCCTAGCTTTCCCGCGAGACTCAGTAGTCCTGACTCGGTCTAAGGGCGATGAAGTGGCTGAATTCCTTTCGGAAGTGCCAGACGTTCGGAACGTCTTCCTGAACGGTTTATGATCTCGCCTAGTTTTCGATACGGGCAACGGAGCCCAATGAGGGGACTCAGGGCTGTTCACAAAGGATTGCTCATACTGCGAGCGTGCTAGCTTAATGGCCACATCGTGGCTTCTTGCGTGCCGGAGTGTATTTTGAGGCTGATTCTCGCCCCTCAGGAAAGACATCGACCGTCTAAGGGTCCGATAAAGTCTCGGTGCCTCGGCTGCCGGTCCTCGAGTAGTAATGTTAGGGGAGTAGGAGTCGGAGGATGGCGGCCCATGAGGTATATGCGAAGCGCGCTGTCTGGTGGAGAACATCGATCGGGACTTTCGTAGCCGGCGATATGAGGAAGGAAGCGAAGCAATTCTGTCTTCGAGACCACCAAACTCACTGATGGATGGCAGAGCTGCGGACCAAGGCTGGTCGTGTTCTTGCAGAGGTGCATCATCACCAGCCGACGACTGTCCCGACGAGTAAGAGGACTCAGAACGCTTGTATTTTCTCGGAGGAATTGCCATCCTGCGAGGCCCACCTAGGCGGTCATATGAGCCTTCGGAGAGAGTCGAAGACCTCTCCATGGAGCGTGACATGGCTTTGGATGCAGCGGTAGTTGCGAATAATCGAGCGATATCTGGATCAAAGGTTTCGGTTGCTAGGGAGCTGTTGTGGCTTGTGCGAACGAATCGAGTGGAATTGGATCTTCGCAGACAGTCCTTGGTGTTCATGCTGCGGGGATCGGATCCTATTATACTGGCATATATCTATTCCAGGATAGATGCGCGATAGACAGACTGTGATGTGATGTGATGAGCATGAACAGCAACAACATTGATGGACAGTGTTATGGGCGCCATCGTAAATGCTGTCAAAGAAGGCACGACTTGTGGCTATGTTCCTGCCGGATGGAGATAACGAGGACCCGGACCAAAAGGGTCGAGACGCCTCCATTGCAATTTCCAGAAATAGTGATTATCGCAAACAGGATGGTGGAGCAGAGACGAAACACAAAGGGCGTCGGGCAGCCTCAAACGACCTTTCTCTGACCCAGAGAGGCTTAAAAAGAGCCGCGCTATGCTGTGTTAGTACAAACCTTGGTTGTAATTGGCCAAACTTGATTTACCAATGTTGACTCAGGATCTGCGAAGGCTGAGTCGAGCAGAGTTTGCATGAGTCATTCTTGCATGTCCCCAGAAAGGAGTCACGCACAAACAACGCGAGACAACGCAGCGATAATGCGAATAAATAACATGGCCGTGTCCATGGCCAGCAGAAGTAGATCTAGCCTCAGATACGCCCCCAACCTGTGCGGTAGAATTAGTTGCGAAAACATGGCTAAAGTACCACCAACCGAACCAATTCGCCTTGACGGGCGAAAGCTCGAAGGAGGAGGTCAATTGGTTCGCATCGCAATCGCATTATCCGCTTTAACTGGCAAGCCTCTCGCGATCGAGCATATAAGAGGGAACCGATCCGGAAAGAAGGGGCTCAAGGCGTCGCATTTGGCTGCTGTCAAGACATTGGGGGAGCTGAGCGGGAGTGCACTCATCAAGGCGCAGGTGGGCTCTTGTTCGCTGGGATTTTATCCTCCTTCGCACGATAAAGATCAAGCTCGCCGAACTGATACGGAGATCAATATCCGACTACCCACTCCGGGATCTGTCTTTCTTGTGTTCCAGGCGCTGTATCCATACCTCCTTCACACATCAACCGAGGACCAGATCCGGCTGAGTATCATCGGCGGTACCAATGTGTCCTCGTCGCCGTCATACGATTATGTCTCCCAGGTGTTGATCCCTAATTTCGCCCGCGTTGGGCTCCCTCCTCTCTCAGTGCGCCTGGGGAAGCGCGGGTGGTCATCGGGCCACGGTCAAGTGCAAATGGGAAAAGTTATGTTTGTGATCGATCCTCTTCTGCGCGGGATAAACAGTGGAACTCGGAGTGCAGAGTTCCCCTCAATTGATCTGCATCGACACCAACGGGGCAAAATTTGCCAGATCGACATCACGATCCTCGCCCCTGATGATCACCTCGTGGAGGACGGCATAGATTTCCTCCCACGGGATTCACGACACAATGATCATGCAGTTGAATCTGATGAGCTTGCAGACGATCAAGCGGAAACTGTGCGCAAATATTTGGAACGCCAGGTCCATAAACTTCTCCGAAAACGGTTAAAGGAGCTACCTTCCTCTATATTCTCTCCTGAGCTTAGCCCTGAAAAAAGCACTAGCGGCCGTGTCCCCGTACAAACCCATACGACCGAGGCTACGCATAGTCGATCATGCATGTACGTGCTGATCGTGGCGCACACGTCAAATGGTTTCAAGATCGGGCGCGACGCGCTGTATGGATCGCTGAAGGTACAGCCAGAGCACCAGCCGAAGACGAAGAAGCGTCAAGGGAAACACAGACCCCGGGAAGATATGATTAGCAGAGTAAACGGGTTGGTTGCTGGGTGTGTGGAGAACTTCATCCAGGAGCTTTATGATCCGCAAGTGCAAACAGTGGCAGATACACAAGGCACCGCACATCAACCCTGTGTTGATGAGTATATGAGAGATCAGCTGGTAGTGTTCGAGGCGCTGGGAAAATTGTCAAGAATACAAAAGCCGCAGGACGGCGACAGTCATGAGGATGAGAAATATTGGAGTCTCCATACACAAACCGCGCAGTGGGTATGTCGTCAAATGCTTGGAGAGGATGCCTTAAGATAGACCGAACATGCTCTCCTAAATAGATCAACTAAGACTCATTTCAGCATCACCTATACAGCAAATATCACGGACCAAAGAGTTCTACAATGTACGTCGCATACGAGCAAGGGGTAACATTGTCATCCTAGGCCACGCATTACGATGGCTTCCATCAATTGCATTCTATTCCAGCAAATAAAATAAAAGGAGAGGAGGAGAGAAACACAAAACCAAGATTCCGCCCTCGCATCAAATTGTACAAAAGAATGACATCATGAGGGGGAAGAAAAAAGGAGTGCGAAGAAAGGAAATACAAAATCAGTGCTAGCCTCCTGGACCATGGTATGTTTTGCGCAAATCGAGATAGCCTCCCCCCGTGTGGTATATGTGTGAACTCCCAGCAATGCATCAAGTCAGAGCATCAAGTTAAAACAACAGTAAGGGAAAAAAAAAAGGGTTGGGTAAGTGAAGAAATGGAACAACGAGTAAGGGCACAGCAAAAGCTCCCTGGCGCTGGTCCCAACCTGCAGGACCCTTGCAATCCGGCTGAAGTTTCGCGGGGTCCGTCCGTGTCCAGCTCGCATTCCTTTTGGTTGTTTCGTGGGTGGCCGCGATGGCTTTAAACCATGTCTCTGACAATTGCCCGGTATGGCGAGTTTTGGAGGATCTCGGATGGTAGTGCGCGGCGGTAGTCTCTGGGTTGAGCAAAGGGTGAGGACGAGGCTGGTCGGCGCAAGTTCAATGTCTGGAGACTATTGTTAGCTACTAGAGCTCAAGATTATAGTGTGCTAGCAAGGTAACACATACGACACAGTCAGGGCATTTGCCTCCTTGTTGGTTGACACGGCCGCGACATCCACGAGGATAGTTGGCGCAAGAGAACATGGTGACGAGTATGAATGTGACTTTTTCGCAAGAGAGAAAGTTGTGTTTGTAGGTGGTGTGAAGATCGCGAAGGTGTTCCTGGCAGATCTGCAGTCCCGTCAAGGGAAGTTTGGTCCGAGCTGGGCTGAAAGAAGTTTGTCCACAGAAAAGGAAGGGAAAGAGGAGAGAGCGGAAGGTGTGAATCAAATAATGAATGAACGACAACACAATGTCAAAATCGAGAAAAAGCAACGGTTAGAAAAATCGAAGGGGAAAAAGAAAAGAAGATTCGAAGAACGGCCGAATGCCCAATCCCTGAGCAAGCCACACGACAATTACGTCAGGATCGTGAGAGGCTGCCGTTGTCTTGCAGCGACCCAAGCAGGCAGAAAGCGGAAAATGATCGCAGCCCAAATGAAGCCCGTTTGGAGGCCGCTAATGCGTTAGTGTCGACGGTTAGGCTGCGCCACTGCGTCTGCCGAAAAAATAGGGGCGGTGCTTGCGGGCGGATCGGTGCAGGCAGCAGGGCTTCAAGAATAATGTTGAATACTGGAGGTTGCAGATGGAGGGAGAAACACAGGGCAAATTGACCGGCAATCACCGAAGAAATAGAGGCTCTCTGTTAGGCTGGTGTGATTGCGAGTTCTGAAATCTGATCTGGACTCTTCGAGAGCAACTGTGGGATTTATATGGTGGATGATTCACTTGAAACGAGGATCTGGGAGTGGAATCGTGCAAAACAGCGAATAGTGTCAACAGTCAGAGACGGCCGGCCATACTCCATAGCAGGGAATTAAACTACTTTGTGGCGACAGTTAATGCGCCGTCTTAGGATTATTAGGGACAAATAATAAAAGGAGAAAAAAAAACATTTTTGAAAAAAAAAGAACTGAATAATAGATCGATCGAAAAATTTCATACTATTTACTGCTTGTTCTAATAGCTTAGACTCCAACTGCAAGGCAGCCATCATCCAATTCGAGATTGCGATCTGGGCATCACCGACTGGTTCTAGAAAGACAAGGCCAGCTGCTGCGCGCCCTTGCCCAACAAACTCTGACCCTGGAACTGCTTATTGGCCTTTTACGAGAGCCCTCATTTTGTGAGTGATTATTTTATCAGAGCATTTCATTATTATTACTTTTCTTGATCAGTCCCACTCGATCCAAGCTGTGTGTTCTGTTGGTGCCCCGGTCCAGATTTTCGGGACCCCCCGGACCACCAGCTTTGTCCTTTTTATTTAAAGTCAGGAGGGCTCAACAATAAGAGAGGTCGATCAGTCCCCAAGATTTCTCGCAGCAACCGTTTGATCGACCGAAAGATGACTCGCAGAAGTCTGGCTGTCACTCTAGGCTTGATTGCAGGGAGATCTGGCCGTGTCAGACAATCATCCCATGGCATCGACTCTGGGTGTGCATTGGATGGTAGAGATGATGTTGGTCATCCGAAGGGGATCCTGACGGTTCCATAGCCACTGAAGTTTCGGATTGACGAGGCAGCAGTCCGTGCCGTTGGCGTCTAGATCTTGGGTCACAAACCGTCATACGAAGGCTCCATCCTATCCGAGGTTTCTGGAACGTCTAGGCGAGACAGCCCCATTCTGGTTCTTTGGATTTGGGCCTTGACCTTGGAAGGGAATCTCGGTTACCGGCATAAGCGGAGGCTGCAACCAATTGAATGCAAGCGAATGTTTTTCCTTTGTGATGGCCTCCTCAGAAAGCGAGGAGAAAACAGAACGGCTTCTCAATGCCCAATGCCCAGGATCGCCCATTTTGATGACCTCTTACCTGCATACAATACCCGCGGACTTGGTGAATCGATGGCGCACTCAAATGGTGGCTGTCGATCATTTTGGCCTTGATCTAAGGACCATTGAAGGTGCACGCCCAAAAAGCCTGCACAATTTCGCACATTTCCCTATCTAAAATCTGCTCGCGTGTTGAAACAACCAGTCGTCGGCTGGCCGCCTCAAGGTTCCCGTCCCTTATCCGTATCTCCGATTCAAGAGATCCACGGCCTCAAGGCAGTCCGGAGTCCGGGTTCGCCTTTTTCCATCGCCGCGAATAGCGATGTTAGCCCTGGGGAAAGCGGTTGATAAAGCTGCGTAATCGTAATACAACATGCATCTGTTCTAGTCGGGAATTGGCTAGTTGTGCGCCGTGGCTCATTTGGATCGTCCAAGCCTCAAGCGCTGGGACGACCATTGACGTGCATGGCAATTGGCGACCTTTGCTGACAAGGTCTGGTTGGATGTGTCCAAGTTAGAGGAGCGTGATGATGCTGTCAGAGGGGGAATGCGAATGGGATGGGGAGGATCGAGAGGGAGAACGGAGGGGCAGGCTTGGAAGGGAAAACCCGGAGCATCACTGGTGGTCACTTGATGTTTCTGCCATGGATTCTGTCCTGGTCACGACTCTGCGATGCTACAACTTTTGTCATTTTGCTCGGCCAGCCCAATCACCTTTCCCTCTACTGGGCCAAGGGTGTGTCATGAGTCCAGACGCTCCGGATCTTCCGAGGACAACACCGGAGGTAAACAATCTACGTGGCTGGACCACGAGTTGGTGCCTTGTCCTGGCAAACAAATTTTCGCCCGTACTAGTAGTGCCGCATTCGTCATCTCACATGTCGACTCCTCACTCAAGACTCAGTAACGTGGAATTCAGGTTTTTGGCCTGACAGACGGCACATCCTCCTATGATACCTCGCTGACGTGGGAAATCGGATGTGTAGAGTCAACCGCATTGTTACGTTCGGAAAACTTCTCCTCTAGCGGCGCGGAATATCTGCAAGTGCTCAGCCTTGCTATGATAAAAAATTGTTTCAAGCTACAGCTCTGCCGCATCGGTGGGGATACTGGCTGCTTCAGGCTCCTCCCCGGCACCACGGTAACCTCGACGACGATACTTTTCTTGTGTACTACTCTGTAAGCATGCGAGCCATTCCAGACCGTCCCTTTTTCAGCCCCTGATCTCCTTTGAGCCCCGATGTATCAAACAACCGCCAGTCCGCCACGAAGTATACGCGATAGTGGATCAGATGGCGGTGGGCCAATGTTTCCGATGAACCCGTGTCTATGTCTCGAATTCGAGACCAAGCGGAATACGATCGTTCAACCTATGAGGCAAGCAAACTCGGATGAGTCAGTTATTGCAGGAAACTTATGGTATCGAAAGATCTAATGCCCGTCTCCCCACCGCATCGCAGCCATCGCAGCCGTTCGCATGTCGAGCTCGATCTCCCGCGCCTAGCAGAATCCCCATTACCCTCAAACTGCCGTGGTTTGACATACTGATGCATACTTTTCGCCTCTTCACAGCCTTTCAGGGTTGTTGGTCTGGAATGATCTAGGCTGGGTAGATCGTTTCTGTTGGCCTTGAACACACGAGATGTCGAGTCATGTCAAACTCCGTCCGGCCGAGGATATCCCGAACACGGATGTCGTAAGCTAATGCCTTGGTACCCCATGGGGTGAGCGCCTATCGAGGTCTCTCAGTGGCTGGCCATAACCTCCTATTACTGACAAGGGTGATATAAAACGCTTGCGGCGCTCCTGAAAATTTCCAGCGCTAATTAAGAATTGGAGTCTAGACACCTCCAACGTGTCGGCGGTATTACGTGCTTCAATATAACATTCAAATATGCAGATCTCACCATGCGATGATCTGTAGAGGATGTCCACCGGGGCCACGTATCCAGGTAGCCTACATTGGGGGCGGGAATCGAACAGCCGTCTCTCGTGAAGGGCTACGAATAAGGCAACTGCAGCATATATCTATGTATGGACCTGTCAAAACTTGCGCTTCTCCAACGACTTGAAGAGCCATCCGAAGAAGGATATTTTTACTCCGAATGATATACCAGAAACGGACAGTGGTCCTAAGCCTCTGACTTGTGGTCTGCCAACAGGAAAAGTCGGGTGACCTGTGAACTTGGATCCCTTCTTCGAAGACTTCCCGTCCATTCAATATCGGGGAATTTCTTACCGGGCCTCATTTTCTTTCATCGAGATGTCCGAAACCCGTTCTTGAATTAGACAAATCTTGGCCTCTTAACAAAAGAAACCCACCCTTCTGACAGTTGAAGTGAGTGGGACCTTTGCCACCAGATCAGCCCTACACCTCGAAAAGTCCTTTGCTTGACATCCGTTACTCCGTGGATTCCTTTGTTCTGCGTGCCTCGCTTTACCGCTGCAGTGCCCAGCCCTTTCACCGGTGTAGTACAGGCTCTGTCTGCCAAAAACTTCAACAACATATGCTACGCCACGGGACTCCATTGTCAGGGTGCAGAATTTTTTTCCCTTTCCCTTTTACTTTTTCTTATTCCGTTTTTTTTTTTTTTTTTTTGTTTTCCTGGGTCAGTCGGTTCGCGCCGTCCAGTTCTTTTCAAGAGCTACTTAAGCAGGCGGGGTTCACATCCTTCGCGAATGGGACGAATCCTTCTTTGTTTGCCTGACAGGGTCCACGGTATCTGCCTAGGTTCCGTATTAGTTAGTTGCTTGAATTGGGAATTCGAGGAAGACACCTGAGCAATTTATTATACGATTTGATACCGTAAGAGCGTACTCCAGGGCTGTGACCCTAGTGCATGAAATAAGATAGTCGAGGAATACGAAAATAGTGAAGTCGATGCTACAGCTAGGGTTTCAAGGTAGATCAGTCTGTATCAAGAGGGGCTACCAAGAACATTGACATGTTATGTATGTTCAACCCCATTATATGGCTCATATACTAAAATAAACGTGGGGGTCATTGGCCTCTGGGGGTCGGCAATGAGACTCACACGACCCCGAGGTCGCGGTACTCATGCATCATGCATTCCCGGCGACGCCGGCAGGTAGTACATACATAAATACTACCTGACAACAAATTCCCGCAGATACCTTAAGTAGGGTGACCGTCAGCACTTTCGGCGTTATGGCAAATCAGTGCCTGGAGTAACGGCGCGCCGGCAAATGTAAATTATCGGTCGTTGGGCTAGTCGCGAACAAAGAACCTTGGAACCTAGTTTGAAGGAATAGCAGTGTAGATGGATTGGAAAGGCGAAGGAAGGTGACATGGACTGGTTGGCGCTAGAGAGGATGATGCTGCAGGCCCACAAGCGGCCCCGATCGACCGGCGCGAGGCATATAGCCAACACTGCGAGAGGAGCCGCTCATTGGCTGGATGCTTAGTACTATCACTCGCTTCCTGATTGAGGATACATGTCGGGAATGGGGTTCAGTGATGGGATATATTTGATGGATAGAGGCGGTGCTAGGTATGAATCAGACGCCGTACAGCGATCGTATGACGAGCCAGGCACCGATGATACCAATCCCGGTCGCGAGCAAAAGCCCATTGCCCTCCCACGTCAATCCTAGATACGCCAAGCATCCAGCGACGTATTCCTTCTTCCGTGCCATGTCCCTGCGACGTGCCCAAGTGGGGTCGATCGGGAAGGGGGCTATTTTCTGAGACTCGTCTAGGGCTCTCCTGGTGGAGAGCGGGATGGAGACTGTCAAGGCCACGGCTCGGTGATCGGATGTTGGAGACACTGGTAGGGCATCGTATCGAAGGACATCCACCCTGAATTCATCTCCTAGCCCTGGTGGCGTGTTTAGGAAGAGGATGCGGTCACACCAGCTGGGCCAACGGTGGCTGGCCCACTTCCATTGTGGAGGCTTGTCAGCCTGCGAAGGGTCTTGTGCGGCTATTTGTGCTTCGCTGTGGTATTTGTACGTTGGCGGAAATGAGATGGGGGCTTCCGTGAGCCCGTGGAAGCACCGCGACTGCGACATCTCGCGCCTCAGTTGATCGTCTCGGAAGAGATGAGAAAAGTGTCCCGGCTCGCCGGATTCTGCATCTGCCTGTGGGAATCGCAGGACGTCCTGTTTCGACGGGAATCTGTCTGAAGTGCGGTAATTCAGGTCGCCCCCGAAGAATAGGTATCTCCCTGGTGCAAAGATCCCCGGATGTCCGTTGCTTGAATTCGAGTTGTCTGACAGTAGCGCTGCGCTCTCCGACTCGTCTCCATTCTCAGCACCCCCGGTGCGTATACCCGCCGGCTCACTGAATACCAGCCGCTCTACTATACTACGCCAGTCTGCATTCCTCCTCGCCACTGCATCCTCCATCGGCGCCAGATGGGCAGCAACGATTGTCAAATCGGCCCCTATTTGTCGTGTGTCCGGTGCAGAATAGGATATCCGCGCCCCAACGGCACCTTTGTTGCCGATTTCAGAAAATCCAACGCCCACTTGAGCAACGTCGGGTGGTGAGAGATTGTCAATCACATCTGATCGTGCAAAGATCATCAGCGCCGTCATGCCACTGTGATCAGCGACAACGTTGATGTAGGGGGTTCCCCATCGTTCAGAGGTAGCGCGGCTCACGGCCTGCGAGAACGCTGCAAAGTAAGGTGCTAGAAATGAGCCTCCGAGGAACGCATAGGCGATAGGAGCGATCTCTTGGAGACTGAGCACGATGAGGTCGGGGGATGTGGAGCTAGAATTGTCGGTGACGGGCAGAGCGTCGAAAAAGTGGTGGGAAAAGTGGTCAATATCGATAAGTGTGAGAGCGCAATTATACGTGAGGAAGTAGAGTTGTAGAGAGTCCATTATGTCTAGTAGTGCCGTTAACTACGAACACTGGAAGAATGAAACTGGTAACATGTTGGGCTGCGAAGCTCTGGTGGTGACGTCGCTTGAACACCGTTTATCTTATCGATAAGAGCTTCACCGCCTCAGAAACTCTTTTTCTGCCATCAAAACAATTCCGCTTGGACATTCTTGCTGCTTCTCATGAATTTGGTCAAGTTCATGGACGTGGATTGAAAAGCCGCAGACACGGCCGGCTTCACGGTGGCTATAAGATTACTTGACATGGCTATAGGTTAGAGCTTCCCTCGCAGCTCATCCTCCAGCTCAACTAGGAGAATGCCGTCTGCCACATCCTCTTCCTCCTCCATCTCATAAACCCATTGTGCCCGCCCGGTCCGTGGGCTTCTGACCTCCAGCTCCATTTTCATCTGCTTAACAAACGCAACCACTTGATTCTCTTCTACCACGTCGCCTGGGGCGACTAAAATCTCAATCAGTTTACCTGATATCGGAAGCACGATGTGTCGTGGATTACGGGGATCTCCACGGCGATGAGAGGCGACCAAGGCCGCCGCAGTGGTATTTGTTGATTCTAGTCTTAATCGATAGGCGGTTTCAGAAGTCGGTGTGGTGTATTTTACCTCTGCTGATATAGAAGACGGAAAATCATTTTGCAGCACACGAGTGAGCTGAAGGTGATGCCTCTGCTGCTGCGCCTGGTTTTGCTGACCATTCAAAGGTTCCAGAGTGATTGACCATGAATCACCGGGTCGGAACAGAATATTAGACGATGGTATGCTTGGTGTGTTGGATTGTCGAGATATCTGTGCGGGTACCTGCAACGACTTCGAGATACTTCCACCAAGCTGCACTACCTGACCGAGGTGCTTTTCCAGCCATTGCGTGTCTATCCTCCCAGCAAGAAAGTCTTCATGGCCAAGGATACCTTGAAGTAGGTCCAGATTCGTCTTAACACCTGAAATTCGTGTGTCCGCCAAGACCCTTCGCGCCTTTAGAACAGTTGCCTCCCAGGTAGATGACCCGGTGACGATTATCTTGGCTAATAAATTGTCGAATTGTGCGCCCACCACAACCCGACTGAGGCCTGACATGTCAACATGAGTGTCTATGCGCACTCCGTTACCTGTGGGAACGCTGAACTCTGTGATATTTCCCACGCTCAAGGAGAAATTGGCGCGGGGGTCCTCGGCGCAGACTCGAAGCTGAATAGAATGTCCTTGGGCATTGCATTCAGTGCCCAAGCCAACCTCGGATAAGGAGTAGCCTTGGGCTATGAGAAGCTGGGCTTGGACTAGGTCAACACCTGTGATGGCCTCGGTAACTGTATGCTCAACCTGAATACGAGGGTTGATTTCCAGAAAGTAAAATTCACCGAGCTGCTCGTTGACCAGAAACTCTACGGTCCCGAGAGACCGGTAACTGATTGCCTTCATGATACGCACCGCCGCGTCGGCTACATTCTTTACCATTTCGTGGTTAACATCTCGTATCAATGATGGCGCAACTTCAACAACCTTCTGGAATCGCCGTTGCACGCTGCAATCGCGTTCCCATAAATGCCGCACATCGGTTCCGTCGCCAACAATCTGTATTTCAAGGTGGTGGAAACCGTCTATGGCAGCTTTCTCCACGAACACGGTCTTGGATGCCGATTCAGCCGTAGATGCTCGAACGGCGCTCTCTAGCTCTTCGCCTTGGCGTACAAGCCGGATACCTCGCCCCCCGCCTCCGTCGACGGCTTTAATCATAATAGGATACCCGACATCGTCGGCAAAATCTTGGATTCGTTTGACATCTGCCGAGGCATCTAGAGTTGGCAGCACCGGGACGTTGTTTTCCTGCGCCAATTGCTTCGCTTTAAGTTTATCGCCGGTGCGGTCTAGGATCTCCCAACCAGGCCCGATGACTGTGATGCCAGCATCTTGCATACGTTTCGCAAACTCGGTACTTTCACTCAGAAATCCATATCCGGGATGGATGGCATCGATAGCATGCTGCTGGGCGAGGCGGACTAGAAGGTCAATATCTAGGTAGCCATCGGATGTGATTTGTAGGGCTCGATGCGGGCGGCCAAGGTCGCAATGCGAACGGTCATCTTCGGTATATAATGCGAATGTTTCTATCGACGGACAGGTCTCCCGTGTGGCCTGCAAGATGCGAACAGCAATCTCGCCTCTAGCTCATTAGCAAGGTTAGCGACTTGCAGGTGGAGGATGATACCTATTTGCAACTAGGAGCCGTCGAATTGATTGTCTCATCACCATTTCTGATTTGGTATGTTTTGTTGTTGGCGGAGATCTAGGTTGTAGAGATGTCTGTTAGAGATGATGTTGTGTCCATGTCCTGTTGTTCATCCTCGGTCCTCGGCCTGTCGAAGTCTACCCCTCATGGGGGGAAAACATGGACATTGCAAGCACCACGGCAGCATCAACTCGAATGCCAGAGCTGAACTAAGGCTACATGCAACCATCGACATGTCTGGCGATAGTAAACCCGCATCGTCAGCCTCAAAACGGCTTCGCCAAGTGTCGTCTCATCTAGCTCTCCCAGCAGACTATGCCGATGTGCGCGAACAAATACAGACTCTGCGCACGATCGCATCAACGCCCGACACATTACGCCGCGGATACATCAGACAAAAACAAGCCGGCAAATTATGGGTCCGCGAGCGACTCGAGCAACTGCTTGACCCCGATAGTTTTGAGGAAATCGGTTCTCTATCTGGCACGGTGACGTGGGAGAAAACAGGGCCGATGCGCGAAAAGCCAGTCTCCTTTATCCCAAGCAATAATGTCCAGGGGAAGGGCAAGTTGCGTGGTCGGAGTGTGCTTCTAACGGCGGACGACTTTTCGCTGCGCAGTGGGCACGCGGACGGGGCTTCTGCGGGGAAGACGATCTACTTGGAGAAACTGGCGCTCGCTCTCAAGTTGCCTGTGGTCAAGCTGGTTGATGGGAGCTCTGGCGGAGGAAGCGTTACGACTATTCGCAAGGAGGGCTGGAGTTATCTCCCTTATGTGCCAATGTTCCATCAGGTCATCCGGCAGTTGAACGATGGAATACCGAATCTCGGTGCTATTGTTGGACCTGCAGTATGTGTATGAAATCATCTTCACAAGACACAACTGACTTGAGTAGATCGGGCTTGGAGCCGCACGGGTCACTGCATGTCACTTTTCCGTCATGGCAGCCGATGTAGGCGCCTTATTCAACGCAGGCCCAGAGGTGGTAAAAGGGGCAACCTTCGAAGACGGACTCGGCTTCCAAGATCTAGGCGGTCCTATGATCCATTGCACCAACGGCACAATTGACAACGTAGCAGCTAACGAAGCCGAATGCTTCGAGCAGCTGCGTACAGTCCTCAGCTACCTTCCCGACTGTGGTCGATATAACGCGCCTCCAGTGATTTCCAGTGATGATCCAGAACATAGAGAAGACGAGTCTCTCCGCCGGATTATCCCCCGCAAGCAGACCCGGATGTATAACCCGTGGACTATTATCAAAAGCGTCGTCGACCGCGACTCATTCTTCGAAATCGGACCAATCTGGGGCCGCACGGCGATCTCTGGCCTCGCCAGACTGGGCGGGCGCCCTGTGGGGATTATCTCGCTAAACTGTGAAGTAAACAGCGGTGCACTAGACGCGGCAGGAAGCCAGAAACTTGCACGACTGCTAAAGCTCTGCGATGTAATGAACCTACCTGTGCTACAATTCGTCGACGTCCGTACGTACCCCGCATAACAATATCTACAAATCCATATCCGAGCTATGCTAACAACTCTATCCAGCCGGCTACGCAATCGGCACCGTTGCTGAACGAACTGCCACCATGCGCTGGGGCATCGAGCTCGCCAAAGCCTACTTCTCCACGACAACTCCGATCTTCAGCGTGATCACCCGCCGCGCATACGGTGTCGCCGGCGGCGTGATGCTCGGCGCCCGAGACCCGCACACGCAGGTCGCCTGGCCGTCCGGGCAATGGGGTTCCCTCCCACTCGAAGGCGGGATTGAAGTCGGGCATAGGCATGAGCTGCGCGAGGCGGAGAAGGAGGGGAAGAAGACGGAGCGGTATGCAGAGTTGGAGGAGGAGTATAGGCGGTTGATGAACCCCGTGCGCACGGCCAATGCCTTTGGGGTCGAGGAGATTATCGATCCGAAGGATACACGGAGGGTTGTTTGTAGCTGGGCGAGGCATGTATATGAGGCGTTGATACCAATTCGACTTGCGGAGAGGGCAGCGGGGAGGATACAGCCTGTGTTTAGTTGATCTGATATGTCAGAGTATACCTGGCAGCAGCAGCCAGTGTTCTGTGCTTCATGAAGAACGCATCCCTCAGCCGAACGCAGGCAGCACCCAAACGGACCCTGTCAACTAATAGCGCCCCTCGAATAGATTCGCCCAATGCCACGCCCACCAGTCAGATTCAGACCCTGAAGTGAATCATCTTAAAATATATTAAAGAGTGGAGCAAGCCTTCAGCCCTAGACTCAATTTTACCCGGATCCCCGGAAATGAAGCGCTTGGCGGCATTAACGAATAAAACTGCCCATCACCCCCTTCGATCTTGGGCCTCATTATTAAAGAATCGAAGAATCGAAGAGCCCTATCCGTGGTAATAGTGTTTGGAGTACCAAGATGACCAACTTCACCATCGTCAACGGCCAGATCTACACGCCTGGACTGGCGATCGTCGATGCGCCGCAGCCCTACACCCCGCTGGGAGGGGGTAAGCCACCCACCCATCCAACACTTATTATCCCTTCACATGAAATCGACGAGATATCTCTCTAACACAATGTGGAGGGAAATAGATACACTACACATCGCCCTCGACGTGTCCGGAAACGGGCAACTCTCGCTGACGCCAGATGACGACGCGCCGACCCGCTTCCACGAGATAACCATCTTCCTCACATCCAGCGAAACCGAGCGGAACTTCACAGTCTCCAACGGGACGGACCCCACGATAGTCCCTATCCCGGTCGACTCCGACTCCTCCTCGAATGGAAGTATCGCTGCCTACACGGGGCCCATCCTCTCGCTGGAGGCCGGGTCAACCGTCAAACACATCAACTGGATCTGGCCGGAGTGCTTTGTCGGCGGCGGCGATGACAATGACAGCAATGGCGGTGCGAGGGGCAACTATAACATCTCGCTGCACCAGTCCTTCCGCTGGAACGAGACGGATTACTACACGGTCTTCGACCTGCCGATTTCCGTGAGTAATGGGATCGACGAGAGTGATGAGCGCGTGGATTGTACGTTGCTTGAGAATGCGTACGAGCCTGCGATGAGCGAGGAGAGTAGCCAGCATTTACCGGGCCAGCCGTTTGTGGGCGAGGGGGTTGAGACGACGGAGATTGACGGGGGTGGTGATGAGGGGAATATGGCGGCAAGTGGGTTGGGGGTACTAAGCGTGGGCAAGGTGTTGGTGGGCTGGGTTGTTGTTGGGTTGGTTGTGGGAGGTGCCTTGTAGTTTCCGATCTATTGCTTCCATCCTTCTATATATGTATATATAATCTTACCTTCGTAAATCTATCAATGCCCGTGCTGCGCTCTGGATTCTGGAAGCCATTGAAACAAACATAATGGACTCTCTTATGTACCTCTGGACCAGCCTCCTTTCTATTTCTACTACTTCACACTTGCAGTAGCGGCCAGATCAACCAGCATCCAATATATATATATATATAGTTGTTGCAATTGCCAAATCAAATCATCGTGAACGGTGCTGGTACATATCACATCATATCCACCCATCCATTATTGTATGTATGATAATATCACCTTCGATGAATAACTAGCTAGGTGAAAACATCGCCTTCAACACCTGCGCCCTCTGTAGCCTCTTGGGATCACCCTCCTTATCCATAGGATATTCCCCACGAGCGCCATGCGCCCGCTCAACCAGCGAGCCAACGGCATCACAAATCCCATGCCCGGTCCTAGACGAGGCCTTGACAAAGAGACAGTTCCGCTGCGTTGCAAACGTCTCGGCTTCTTCTTCTTCTACACCTCTACCTCCACCTTCCTCACCCATCGCAACAATCACCACGGTACCAAAAGGGAAAGGCGAGAGGGCCCCGGGCTTCTCCCCGTCTTCGTTTCCCTCTCCATCTCCACCGAGACTGCGCCGCCCGCGGCGCAACAACCCCTCACAAACCGCAACCATCTCATCCCACGACTCCCTTGAATTCGACGCATCGTACGTCAAGATCAGACAGATATGCTGCATGGAAGTAAGGAGAGCCAGGTTAGCAGCCCAAAGCCCCGTTGGATCCGGCACGTTCGTAAAGTGGACATTGTACATGCGTCCCTCGCACACGTAGTCCGTTTCGGAATCGCCTGTTGGGTCGTACTCGCTGCCGTAATCTGTTTCGCGTTGGAGGAGCTATAATGGAATTAGAAATTGGAAATAATTAAAAAGCCGTGTCGCGCGAGAACGAGGGAAGGTGTGAGGTGAGTAAGATAAGTAAGTGAGTGAGTGAGTTCAGCTCGCGCGGGGTGGTGCTGAGTGGGTGGGTGAATATATAGATAGATAGATAGATGAACAAACAGATAGACAGATACATAACGTACATTATAAAGACGCAAAGAATCCGCGGCGCCCTTCGCATGCGCAACCATAACAGTGATAAACTGTGTTTCGGAACTGGGCGTCTTGCGGATGGATGCCAGCAGGGCCGGTGAGCGCTTCACCTCGCTGATGTGCATGGCGCGGGGGTGAGGAGATGGTGGGGTCCACCTAGTAGTAGGTTTACTACTTTCGCTCTCTGTTTCTGTTGTAGCTGTAGCTGTAGTCGGTGCTGATGATGGCGCGGGCTTGCTGTCACTGCCATGGCTGGCTTTACTGCGGAGCTTGCGGAATATCTTCATGGCGTGAATCGTGAGATAGTATCAGGGACGGGTGAGGTGAGGTAAGTGAAGAGAGAGTATGTAGTTAGTTACGGGCAATCTTCGAGTTAGAATATACCGAGGCACAGCTGCTAGGTGTGCCTTGTACGGCAATATGTATGCAGTGTAGTGGAGATATGTATTCTTTGGGGGCCAAAAAAAAATAATAATGTCAGACTGAATGGGCTGAGCAGGACACTCGATAGTATCAATTAAATTATTGGAAAGCTATCATATTATCATACATAATATTAATATTAATATTAATATTAATCTTAATACATATGTGATCTCTCACACCTCACCTCACCGCCCATGTAGACGGCCCGACCCGACATGACAAGACAAGACAAGACTGGAGGCTCAGAGGCTCAGGGACTTACTTGTGTATGTATGTACTCAGGGACCGGAAGTCTTCGGAGATACGAAATGCATGTTGCATGACTCGCACCATAGGGGTCTCGGAGAAGGTTCAGTCATGTAAAATTGCGCAGGCTGGAGATGTGGAGTTGGAAATTCCAGCTACTATGTAGTCAGAGACGAGCGCTGCAATGGTAAGCAGCGAGAGGGTCTTGCTTATTTGGTCCACAGTTCAGTATGCCTGCATGTACCTTGCAGGGACCAAACGACCCCACGGTCTAGTACGAGCCAAGTCAAGTACATACCGGACTATATGTAGCCCCCAACTAACCTAACTACATACTACATAGTAAGTTAGTTACTACGAACACTAAATTACCCCTCGGCTAGGGTACATACTAATTTAGTAGCGCCATCTAACAGTAGTCTGCCAGCCAACCAAGTTTCATGGTCTTTACATATCCATCTTTATCATACTTTAGAGTGCTAATTCCCCCCCTCTTTAATCTTTTTTTTTGTTTTACTGCCTACTGTACCTGATTGACTCGCATAGTAAGGATGCTGAAACCGCCGCGCAGGAGTCCGCGCCGTCCAGGGTTGCACTAGAGATGACCTCTGCAGAAGCTCGCCTTGTATGGAGTAGTCTCCTGCTAAACATAGTTTAGCTGCCCTCTTCGCTAATCACATTTGCTCTTGTTCCAGCCAGTCTACAGGGCCTCCATCCATAGTGTACCGGTTAAGTATACCAGCTACCTCCACTTTGATATGTATGAGGGGCTTTTAGGCCTTCCAGGAGGGAGGTAGGTACCTAGCCTGCCTGCGGGTATATAAGAAGGAGGTAGGACGCCGTTCATTCCCGCGAGCTTGTTTTATCCATCTATCCATCCAGCCTCCTTCACTCAGACTAAATTACAATGAGGCTGCTAGCTGCCCTCGCTTCGGCGTTGGCATGCGGCGCGAGCCTTGCCGATGCCAGAGCCGTGTTTGCCCATTTCATGGTAAGTCCTATCGATCTATCTATCTCACTCGGTGTTGATCAATGTTGTGTAGGTGGGCAACACCAAGTCCCTCGGCCTGGACGACTGGCGAACAGAGATCGGGCTCGCGCAAGGCGCAGGCATAGATGCCTTCGTGCTGAACATGGCGAGCGACGATGCGACAAACGACATCGCGGTGCCGAAGGCCTTCACGGCGGCTGACGACATGGGCTTCCAGCTGCTCTTCTCTTTCGACTACGCGGGCAACGGCGCCTGGGATAAGTCCGTTGTCATTGACATGATCAAGGAATATGGTTCCAGGGACACCTACTTCAAGGAAGGCGGCAGCCCCTTCGTCTCGACCTTCGAAGGGCCCGGGAATGCAGATGACTGGAAGGATATCAAGAAGGAGACGGGCTGTTTCTTCATCCCGGATTGGTCGTCCGTCGGTGCGCAGCCTGCAGCTGGCCTGGGCGACGGCGTCGCCGACGGTCTCTTCAGCTGGGATGCCTGGCCGAAGGGCCCGGCCAACGTGACGACGTACCCCGATGCTTCGTACTACGACTTTCTAGGCAAAAAGCGGTACATGATGCCGATCTCCCCCTGGTTCTACACGAACCTACCCGGGTACGATAAGAATTGGCTGTGGCGCGGCGACGACATGTGGTTCCAGCGGTGGCAGCAGGCCATCTCCCTCGATCGGCTGCCGGACTGGATCGAGATCATTTCGTGGAACGACTACGGCGAGTCGCATTATATCGGGCGTCTGGACGATCGCCAGTATGAGGCCTTTGACATTGGCCGGGCTCCGTTCAACTATGTCGAGGATATGCCGCACGACGGGTGGCGCGAGACCCTGCCGTACTACATCTCCATGTACAAGGAGGGGACTGCAACTGTTACGGAGGAGCGACTAGTGACATGGTACCGGGTTAACAAGAATGGGGCCTGTTCGGATGGCGGCACGACGGGTAACACGGCGAACCAGCTGCAGTTCGAATACTCGGCCGACGAGATGATGGAGGACAGGGTCTTTTACGACGTGCTCCTCACTAGCGACGCTCAAGTGACAGTCACTATCGGCGGCGTTGCGCAGGCCGGTACATGGGACCAGGAACCATATGGGGGCGTTGGCGTCTACCATGGTAGCGTCCCGATCGGGTCAGCAAGCGGCCAGGTGGTGGTGACTGTCAAGAGAGGAGGCACGACCATTGCCACCGTCACGGGGGCATCTATCACCAGTGCCTGCAATTCAGGCCTTAACAACTATAACCCTTGGGTGGGGAGTGCAAGGGGCCCCCCCATCGACCCTGTCAAGACCAAGCGCGACCTTTCCGACTTGGATTGCGTCAAGGGCTTCGGTGTATATGATTTTGTCGGGGTCTGCGACTTCGCCTGTTCGAATGGGTACTGCCCCAGCGCCGCCTGTACATGCCTCGAGAAGGGCGTCGCCAACGCCCCCAACGAGACCGGAGACGCAGGCTACCCACTTCCCGGGAAAAGCGGCTCCTTCGCAGGTCTCTGCAGCTTCGACTGCAACCACGGGTACTGCCCGGACACAGTCTGCGGTTCGGAGCCCAACGACGGCGTCGTTCTAGGCTACTCTCCTTTCCTGCCGCCGGCATGCACGGGGGGGACCGGATTTGGCGCCCTCGCGGGCCTTTGCGACTTTGGATGCCATCTGGGGTTCTGCCCCATCCATGCTTGTACCTGTACCTCGACGGGCATCTTGGTTGAGACACCGCCCAAGACGGACAAGACCGGGTATTACCTTGATTCGTCTGTGAACGACTATGGCCTGTGCAAGTTTGCCTGCGAGCACGGGTACTGCCCTGATGTCTGTGGGAGTCGACCCATTGGGGACGATGGTGGTGACGGGGGCGGGAATGATCAGAGCAAGTATCCCACCGTCACTCTTGATCCAACCGTCTGGGCTGCCCCGACGGCGCAGTGTCCCCCCCCTTGTGTCCTTGTCCTCCCTCCATCTCCGCTTGCGTCTCCCACCACGATCTCATTCAACCCCTGGAGAACAGCTCTGGAGTTCGGATGGACGACAACGGAAACGATCGACGGCACAAGGACAACCCACTACGCTGCTACCACCATCAACACCGTGATATATATCCCGCCAGTCACCACAGGCGTCATCAGCTTCTCGGAAGTCGTCCTGACCACGACAGTCGACAGCGCTGTGCCCTCGATCATCATCCCGACAGCGAGCGTCAGCCCGCCCCCCTTTGTTATCACGCCAACGACAACTATCATCACGGGCGGAATCACCGCGACGCCCGTACAGCGGACAATCCGGCCACCCCCGTGGCCATGGAGTGCCGCTGGTGATACTTATACGGGGACGACCTCTACTACAACCAGTGGCCCTGTCGTCGTCGTTCCAACTGAAACCGGCCCGTTCCCTACTACTATCTTCCCCACAGAGACGGTAAGTTGGATCCGCGACTGGGTCGACGAGCCCAAGGCGACTCAAGTCGATGGCAGTGGTGGTCCAAAGCCTGTTGTTCCTTGCTGGGCTTGGTTCATATGGTCGTGCCCGTCGGGTGTGGGTGGTATCGTCTTGAATGGATTCACGGCGCCGGGCGTTTACCCTGAGTATGTTCTGCTCTTCCTTCCTTCCTTCCTGCATCCTTTCTCGAAACAAGCCGATAGTAGTTTCCTTCTCTCGTTGCTAACCTTTTCTTGATGTAGGGGTGGCCCGCCGAACATCGGACCCAACCCACCTCCGGGCTTGAAGCTGAAGATCCCCTGGCCTCAAATCACGTAAGTTAAGTCACACATACCCGAGCCCATGCATGCATGCATGATACTTCCACTTCGTTCCACCCTTAGCCTCTCCACTCCGACTCCACTGCCTCATTGCTAACGGCTTCTTTTGATCTTTCTTTCCTCTAGGATTGGCCCGGACTTCAAACCCTCGTACCCAGAACACCCCGATCAAGACGAGGACAGCTGCGACACGGCGACAGCCAGCGTATGCACCACGACCTTCTCATATGGCGTCGTAGCCAAGCGGGCCATCGCCGCCGCTCCGACACATGCACATGGACATGGACATGCGGCCGACGAGTTCCATCATCACCATCACAATCGGCTTACCAAGCGGGCAACGACGACCACAACGGAGACTATCTCCTTCTGCACGCAGGTAACGGGGTGCGGTGCAACAGACATTACGTCGTCGGAGACCGTCGAAGCCACGGCGACACCGCATCCTCGCATTGTCATCCCTCGGGACCCGAACAGCGTCGACGGGGTCAGGACAACGCTGCAGCAGCAAATGGGCGGCGACGCGCCAGACATGTTCGAGTCCCGCACCGACGCGCTAGGGACTATCTTCTTCTTTGTGCCGGCTTTCACGGATGATCAGACTGACTCTATCCGCGGGCATGCGCAGGTCGCAGATGCTTATATCCCCCAGGGTGAACTGACGCGGTACTATTGGGACTTGGTTCGGAACCCGGCTATAGGTAGAGGAGAAGGAGGGCGAGGTGCATATGGGGATGATGATGATGATTGGTTTATGGCGCTGAACAGGACCGAAAATGAATTTGAATTTGAATTGCAGGAGCGCTCCATTCTCGCCAAGCGCAGTGAGACTGTCCAGAGGGATCAGCCCGACGTTATGGCCCTGCTTTCCTGGCCTCCTGGGTCGGGTCCTGTCCCAGCAACCGGAGAGTACAGGTGGGCTGCTTCTTCCTCCTCCTCTTGCCTGTCGGGACCTTGTGCTAATACAGACCGTACCACTTGAACAGGTTCGACTCATCCGCAGGCGAGGGCACATATGTCTACGACCTCGACTACGGCGCGGACCCTGAGCACCCCGAATTCAGCGACGTCTTGTTCCTGCACCCGCTGTTTCCGGGCCCCAACGCCCAGAGCGAGTGGATGGAAAACGACCCGAAGCGGCACGGAACCGCCTGTATCTCCAAAGCAGTGGGAAAGACAGTTGGTGTCGCGCGCAAAGCCACCGTAATTGCAACCGTGTTTGACTTTAAGACCTTTATTTACGAGCAGTGGCTCGACGGCCTCGCTAAGGTGCACGCCGACCTCTTAGCCAGGGCGACAGGATCCAAGAGCGTTATCAACCTCTCCATCGCGATTCCTCAGAGCGTCGTGTCGGATGCGTTTGTGGATAAGATGGGTACGTTCTCTATCCTTCAAGTCCGAACTTGACTAACCTTTGGTAACCTTTACCTCTTGCTTGCATAGCCTTCCTGATTCGAGAGATTATGAAGCTCGGCGCCGCCTTCGTCACGGGCGCCGGAAATGGCAGGGGCTATCCCACCGGCTACCCGGCTCTTTTCGCCGATCCCTCCAACCGCAACTACATCCCCGATATCATCGTCGTTGGCTCGGTGATGGGAACAGGCATGTTTAGCGGGTACAATACCGCGGACTGGCTCACCTGCTACGCACCGGGTATCAGCCTGCGCATCGCCGGCCAGCAGGACGTGGAGGACGGATACCGCAGTGCCTCGGGGACCTCGTACGCCTCGGCGACGGTCGCCGGTCTGGCGGCGTATTTCCGCGGCCTCGATCCGTCCCTGACTACCGCTGCCATGGTGCGGCGGAAGATTCTGGACTTTGCATACCGCCGCCCCCGCCGAGATTCGCATGCGGACTCGATCTATATCGACCGCGTGGTCTGGAACGGTCAGATGGGCGGCGAGTCCGTTGCCGGCGACTGCTCCAAGAAGACAAAGCGGCAGAGCAGCGACGACGGGTCCTGCGCCGTCGTGAACTTCCCGCCGGAGCCGTCGCCCCTGACTTTCCGCACCGGCCAAGCCCAGCCGACTTGTATGGCCGGATCTGCCTGTGGTACTGCTTGCGGAGGGGGCTTCTTCTGTCCTGGGACCGATCTCACACAGAACCCGGATTTCCTGGACCCGCGCAACCCGGATAGCGTGCAGAACCCAGACAGCCCGTACTACGGGGACTGGGACGGTACCATTGCTCGCCCCACGACGACGACGAGGACAACCACCAGAACTACCACCACCACCACCACGACCGCGACTGCAACGTCTACCTCAATCCCGGACGTCTCGATCGGAGACAAATGCGTCTCTAACGCTCAATGCGTGGGTAACTGCGACGAGGGCGATTTACTCGGGTGCGTCAATGGAGTGTGCAATTGCTACGCTGACGAGAATGTCCCGCCGTATGGGACGATGTGCCAGAGTCTGTCGTCTTGCACAAGTTTCTATTACTGCGCGCGTGGGGACACGATGGTCTGCGAGGAAACCGACTATTCGAACGGGAACTTGCTCTGTCTTTGTAAAGCAGGGAGTAAGTGACTGGGTTGAGTAACTAGTATTTGGGATATGTAGCTAGGTAACTGTGTCCATGAAATATACCTCGAACATAGTTGGTGTGAGGAGAGTAGGTAGCGGTCGAGAGAGAGGAGCATTGGCCGATAGACAGAAAAATCGACTTGGATTGTGTTGCAACCGTATGCATATGAATTCTCCTATCAAGTTGTAAGCTGGACTCGCGCGACTAGGTACTCCCTTGGTAGCTTGATCGTGTGTGGATGGAAGAAGAGCTGAATGAAAGGGTTGGGAGTTGCAGAGACCGTCCGTCCATGGTTTGCTGCGTGACGCGGGCAGTGTTAATATGGCGTTCCCATCGATGTAACATCAGGGTTACGAAGGTACTTCATGAACGCTTGCCTGTACATAAGCTAGGCCAGATAGAACCCGATGAGCAAGGACGATCGTAGTAGGCAGTGGATGGATGACCTTTGAGACTTACTCCGTATATGTATGTATGGTACTAGCCGCGGGCACCGGCAACTCCACATTCCCCCCAAATTCTCCCCCACATTCCCCGACGTGCTTCCGGGCCTCGTCTCCTCACCTCTCAGTTTCCGGGCTGGCTCATGCGGAGCTAACAATCTCTCTCTTTCACCCCTTCCGGAGTATATAGCTTGCCAACGCCTCTCAAAATGTCCCAAGGCCAATGGCAGTGCGGTCTCTGCTCCACGCAGTTCAGCCGCGCCGAGCATCTTCGACGGCACCTGAGATCGCGTAAGTTCTCCACTATGTAATGTGCCTGTTAAAAACCGGCGCTTATTGAACCATCAGACGAAAATAAGAGACCCTATGAGTGTAGTCTCTGCCAGCGGTCATTTACGAGACGGTACGTTCTCAACTCTGCGAAACGGTCACATCTAACTTCCCGGCCGGCAGGGATGCGAAAACGCGCCATGAAAAGACGTGCAAGGCGGCCACGCTGCAGAGTCCTGCTGCGCCTGCGAACCGCACTCACGCACCTTCTTTGCTCCTCGGGGTAGACAGTAATGGCCTCTATGGAAGCGGGATGGAAGATGACTTTCTCATGAGCAACCCGTACGCATCCGACTTTGCCGCGTTGGACTGGCTCTACTCAACGAGTACTCGCATGTGCTCGGATAGTATCATCACCGCAGAGCGACTCGACTTTCTTGCCCGGTTTACTAGCGAGAATGGGATGGGGACGTTCCTTGCGCCGGAGACGTTGGAAGAGAGGCAGAGCCTTGTTCGGAAACATGAACAGTCGCAGGTTGCTGGTCGGGGTCAGGACCATGGGTCATCACTAGCCTCAACAACAATCCCCTTCGGCACATTACAAACAATCGAACCCTCGATGTTGCACATCACGACGTCCGAAGACCTCGATCCTTTAACCGCCCGAACGTACGAAATCCTGCACCACTTTCACAACATAATAACGGCCAAATCGAACAAATCAGTCGTCAAGCTCGAGTGGACACCGGACATTGAATCAGCCGCCCATTCCTTCTTCTCCCCGCGCAACATCACCCGTTACCTCGGCTACTTCTGGTCGTTGTGGTACCCAAACTGCCCCTTTGTGCACCGCGCCTCGTTCGACCCACAGACTGCGCCGCCGGCATTACTATGTGTCATGGTGATGATTGGCGCCTGTATCTCACCGCATGCGGAGGATGCGGTTATGGCGAGGATGTGGCTCGATGTTGTGGAGGAGTTGGCGTTTAGTGACAGTTCTTTCTGGGAGGAAATGGGTGCGGGAACCGCAGGAAAGGCGGCTGTGCTTGATCAGTATGTGGGGAGGAAGAAGAAGAGGCTCGAGTGTGTTCAGACGGCGTACTTGGTTTGCTCGTTGCAGAAGAGGGAGGGGGACGGCGAGGCGAGGGCTAGAGTTAGAAGGTATCGGCATGTCACGATGGTTATGGTGCGCCACAATCTCCGCCTTCAAGACCAGCAGCTCATAGCGTGTATAGCTCGCACGGGATATCGGCCTCGGGACCGCTTCACATCGTAATCTCAGCATGGACAGCCCTTCCGACGCGTGGTGGCAGCAATTTGCAGTCGAAGAGGGTCTAATCCGGTTTGTACCCTCCTTCCCTCTTTTCGGAGACTCTTCGTATATTCTAAGTCCGCATGTTCAGAGCAATAACCTACGTCTTCCTCTTCGACGTCGCCCTAACAATCTTCCACAACTCGCCGCCCCGCATGGTCGTTTCCGAATTAAAAATGGAGATGGCCTGTCCAGAAGCCTGCTTCCAAGCCGACTCCGCCGAGGAATGTTTCCGACTGCTGAAAGAATGGGAAACAACCACCTTTTGGAGAAAGCGTCTCTCCATCACCTCGCTTCTGAAGAGTATATGTCAGACTGAGTTGACTAGTTTGGCGGTTGGCGAGTACTCCCGCATGGGGACTTTGAATCTTTTCACGACTGTGCAGAGTATGCCACCTTTTCCCGCTCCGATCTTTCCAGTCAAGAGAACTAATCTATGACATGCAGCTCTCCACTCGCTAACCTTCCATCTCCGCAACTCTATAATCTTCGAATCAACGCTACTCCCGCTGAAAACTGGCCTGGAAAACTGGCGCCGCATTTGGAACAAGCGCGAAGCAGAGGATAAATACGTGCCTGACACCCCAGATCAGATCTGGACGAAGGTCGGGTTTATTAGCTACTCGCCGGAATTCTGGCACCTCGCGAGGATCATTGTCGAGAGGATCGAGGAGGAGAGTCATGATGATGAGGATAAAGAGAACGAGGACGTGAGGAATGGTGCAGTTGGTGGCGAGACGAAAGTCATGGCTGGCGGGAAAGGCCAGGTGAGGGAGAGGGAGAGGTATGACCATACAGATATGACGGACGTGAATGGGCTGATTATGGAGTATCGGCGGCTGAGTTTGGGTGCGCTGTGAATTGCCCTTGTCGCCTGCGGGAGGTACGCGGCCCAACAAGGGTAGGTCAAGACTGGAGAAACCGCCATGAAAACCCGTGGGGTAATGGGAACATCAAGTCCCGGCGGTCAGCATCCGAAGAGTCTGGAGCTTCACCCGTATATCTCTGAGAGGCTGCGTCCGTTCGAGCCCCACTTCTCGCTCTGTGCGTTTCGACAATTGCTCGAAGTCGCGGGATGATTTTGACAAGGGCCTCCGGGAGCCGATACAGATGCTGTCCGAGACTGTTCCCCGTGGCATCTTTTATTTTTGCAACGAATGTGTTGATCACGCCTTCAAAATCGATAGCACTTGGGGCATTTTCCGAATTCCAGTCTCCGCCGGTAAAGAGCAGGAGATTAGACAATGTCCCGAGGACAAAGAAGTATGCACAGAAGACCGGATATGGGAGGTTCGGGTAATTGCGCGTCGGAATGGCTGCGAAAAGATCGAGGAAGGCCTTTGTTGCGCTGAGACATGAGGAGAGAAGGTTGACGCGTGTGGATGGATGTGTTTCGTGGCGAGGGAAATCGTCTTCGAGGGCTATGCTGTGGAGCCTAGTTTCGAGGGTAAGGTAGTGCAGTTGGAGGATAGCTAGAGACGTCAGCAGGATTGTCTTTTCGCCAAAAAAAATCCAAAAAGGGACTTACAGTCATGGAGATCATAAGGTGCTTGCATCGGTTTCATCCGTTGCAGCTCCGCCTCAAGGGTCTTGATGTGCGTCAAAAGAGGTGTGAATGACTCTGCATGAAAGCCGTTTTCATTGACACAAAGCGTACGGTCAATTCTCTCCGCCATGCGATGTAATCGCACTAATCGGACAAGATACAAATCAGTCGATCCGCCAGCAGATTCGAGTACACGGCAGCAATCTTCAGTGTAAGCCGTGTATCGCATCGGATCCACGTCTTCCGTGCATATCCAGGCTCTGGAAATGGAGACGTTAGGTTATTCTCAAAGGGGTGAGTAACGTACATAGAACACAAATAATAACATCCAAGGTAGGCGCGCCTTTCCTCTAATGTGCTACCTGCAATTTGCCTTGCAGGATCCCGTTGGATATCATCCAAACGCACCATCCTAGATACAGCCGACTTCCGGCCGATTCCAAGCTCAGCCAGCATCCCCATCGCCACGTGCAAGAAACTGCAAAATCGAGATCCTAGGTCAAGCTGGTAATGGTACCACGCTAAGTAGACTAGTAGTCCTTGAAGACAATCGAGATCCCTGTCGCATTTCACCATGATGGATGTCCCGATATACTCCCTGACTCTTTGCGCCACGGCTAGTTGCCGATCCGTGTCGGATAGGCACGAGACCATCATTATTGTGCTGAGGAGGAAGGGGTTCGTTCTCTGTAGCTCTGCTACCGTTATACCCATGGGAATAGCGATGAAGGGGAAGTGTGGGGATAGTTCAGTTTGGAAAATTGTGAGCAGGGTTTGTGCTTCGGTAGCGGTTGGGAAGATGCCGTCGCCGAGTATAGATCTCGAATCACTAGCCTCCCCGGCCGGACCTGCTTGGATAGATAATGGCGTTTGCGCAGTAAAAACAGCAGCCATGCTATCGAGTTTCTCCTCGAGCCTCGTGACATCCCTGCATGTGCAATACAATGTCAGACCCCTAGCCAGGCAAAACGCATGATTCGATACTCGGAGCTAGTAGGGCACATACAATGGCTCGGACTCCGGATCCACCCGTTTATGCGCGCCAGGAGCCTGCATGATACACTCCCGGTTCAGGCGGAGGCATCTACAGCAAAGCGCAGTAGATACTTTGGTCAGTCTCAAGCCCGTGCTAAAAAAACAGATAACCTCAAGACGCAACCAAGGAAATCGAAGATCGGGGACAAACCTTGTACAAACCTCCAACGCTCCAGATACCTCACATCTAACTTTAGCACGCGCACAAGCTGTGCAAGCCTTTGGCTCGCGTGGCCGGAGGGGTCGATGTTTCCTTGGCATGGTCTCGACCCTAACCGACAAGCGAGCGATGTCCGATTAGGATGAATACCCGGTTCGCTATTGGAGCTGAGAGATGGAGTGCCCAGACCCTTCTTCAGAATCGTGAGCTGGAGCCAGGCCGGGACAACAACATGCATGTAGTAGCGAGTACGAGTAGCAGGACAGAGTTAGTAGTGGGGCTGTGCCAACGGAGCAGAGAGAAGGGATCGGTGCAGCTGCAGGTGCAGGTGGAAAAGCAGCGACGGCCCCGACGCTGCCGCGTGATTGGTTTTCCCGGCTAGTGTCACGGGGCGCGGAATTCCGTGCCCCCATGTAGCCAATCGGAGCCCACCGATTGTGGGAGCTTCAGACGGAGGGTCGGCAGAATAAGAGGGCGAGGGGTCGCCTGAGCTGAGGTATATATAAGGATCCTTCTTTTCTCGAGGATGTATTTTTCTCCCAGACAATAATATATCAAGTTGCAGAGATAATACTTTCTTCACTCAACAAGAACGTTCAAATCATACAGCACCTTAATTTGTTGATACAATCGCTGAGCGATACGTACCCCACAAAATATAAAACCCGCATCACAGACTTTGGAACAGAATGATCCTCCTCACAACATCCATCGAAATCAACGCTTCCCCAGCGATAGTTCGAGAAAAGGTATACTCAGCCTTAACCACTCCACGTGGCCATCCTTTCCACCCAAACTAACACCATCTCCAGTTCCTCGACTTCCCCTCCATCCCAAAATACACAACCGGCTTCGTGCACAGCATAACACCAACGCCCGCAAAGCCCCCAGCCTCGCTAGTCCCAGGCGACAAGCTGGCCTGCGTGATGGGCAACATGAAATTCAGCCCCGCTGTCGTGAAGAACGAGCCGTCTATCTTCTCGTGGCGCGGCTCGCTGCCGGGCGTGTTCACGGGCGAGCACGCATTCCGCTTTGAGGAGCTGGATGGTGGGGAGAGGACGAGGCTCGTGCATGAGGAGGCGTTTAGTGGGCTGCTTGCCGGGTTGATGGGCGACGGGTGGATGAGCTCGCTTTCGGCCTTGAAGGGGAATACGAAAACGGGGTTTGAGGGGTATAATCAGGATTTTAAGAGGTGGGTTGAGGGGGGTGATCAGTGATTTAGGTGCTTACTTAGGGTGGGGTTCCGAGTGCTATGATGGTTGAATCTTTATGTGTGTTTGGTGGTATAGGCTTTTGGGTTGCTTTGTTGATTGATATACCTCGAATGTACATAGCAGCGGTAGTATTCTTTGTTGTTATTTGGTTTACTGGCTATAGTTATTTGCTAGTTATTTATAATTCATAATATCACAGTTTCTCTGACTTTACATCTCGCCGTCGAACCTTGACGCTGAAATCTGTTGGCTTAACAAACCAAAAGTTTTCTGTATTCCATTTCGGCTTCTGAGCAACAAAGTCAAACTCTCGAAGTATCCGGGGTATAAGCTTCGACATCTCGAGGATGGAAATATGTTTCCCGAGACAAGTTCTCGAGCCGAGACCGAACTGCAACGTGAAACATCCAGTTAGCATTTGAAACAACACACGCACAATAAATAAAGGAACAAAGAACGGAAAATGGAATATTGATGGAAGAAAGCAAGACGTACAGGCATGTAAATCTCATTCATAACCTTCAACCTCGCAGGATCCTCCTCAGCCTCGATCCACCGCTCGGGACGGAACGTCTTTGCATCTGGAAAGATGCTCTCATCGTAGTGAAATACCCACGCATTGACACCGACAACTGATCCCCCGGGGAAGAAACGTCCGCTGATTTGCGCACCACCAGGTGGCACCTCACGCCAGAAGGGTAGACCCGTTGCACTATGCATACGGAGGGCTTCTTTCATCACAGCTTGAAAGTATGGCATATCCTGGCTCTCCTTGAAAGTGACGCGCTCGCTGCATTGGCCTTGCTCTGTAAATTCATCAATCTCCTCCCGGAGCTTAATGAGGACAGCTGGGTAGTGGATGAGATAGTATAGTATCGCCGAAAGACTGATCGCCGTTGTATCAGAGCCCGCAATGATATTCGACAAGCCCATCATAAAGACGTGGTAGTTTGTCACCTTCTCCGGGTCCTTGTCTCGGGCGAGGATCATTTTCTCGAGGAAGGTCTGTGTCTTCAGCGAGCCCTCGTCGACATTGGATTTCCGGTTCGGGCTGAACTGCGCGATCTTCTCTTGCACGTAGCGCATTAGATATGTGCGTCCGCCGGCGCCGGACCACTTGAACTTGCTTAACAGGCCGAACAGCCGCGGGTGCCACTCGTGGTAGATTCCGATTAATGTACTGTGCACCATGACGTGGCCGAGGGCATCGATCGTCCCGTCGATGTCCTTGCCCTTGTCAAGGAAGCCTAGCATAGTCAGTTTGAAGACACTCGCAACTTCCCTCGTGCTAGCACTCACCAAACCGCTGGCCATAGGTAATCTGTCCGATGACATCGAAAGAATAGAACTGGAGCCACTCGCCGAGGTTAAATACCGCATCACGATCCACAAATTCACCCAGCCGCTGGAAGAAGACGTCCGCGCTTTGGTCGACGAATTCCTCGTAGTGGACTAGCGAGCTCATCGAGTATAAACTCGAGAAGCGCTTTCGTGTGTCGCCTGTTTTACTTTGTTCCACTTATTAATAGAACTTCATAACCTCCAACCCCGTACCCTGGGAATCGCATACTACTACTATAAGTAGGGGAAACGCACCGTGTCTCTTAATATCCCTATCCGGGAAAAGCGTCCACCTCTCGGGGTCCGGGTGCTTCCACCCCTCATACCAAGCAGACTTTGCGAATTTCGTGCCGGGCCCGTAGATCGTTCTCAGCGCACCGCGGTCGTTGATGCTATACTGGCCCGGGGCGATTCGAACGATATTTCCGTACTTTTCATGCAGCGCGATGTTGTCTTCTTCGAACTTGCCCTTCCATACGCGCTGGAAGTACCACAGGCGGGAGAAGCGGGTCCAGATGGGCCCGGGGACCGAGAGGAGCGTGCGTTCCTTGTAGCTTGTGCTGACGAGGGTGAGGATGTAGCGGGCTATGAGGAGGATTGGTACGAGAGCGAGGACTGGGAGAACGTGCATTTTGAAGAGGATGGAAGCGGGGAAAGGATGTCGGGTATCTGCTTGCTCGCCTGCATGACGATGGATGGATGGATGAATGGGGATGTGTGTTGTTAAATAAGCCGTTGCATTGATCTCCAAAGCTTGAGGGGGGTTGATCTTGCGAGCTGACCCCACCCCCACCGCCACTGCGGAGGTGTAACTACAAACGAGCAGGCGAATTATTCCATACCCCCGAGTCCCATAAATAGCACGCTTACGGATCCAGTGCCCGGCACTTTGAGGAGCCTATTCACTATAATAGATAATGCATACGCTTACTGGCATTGAATGAATTGTCCACATGCCGGTTTTACCGAGTTCCTGCACATGGACAAGAATACCAATAAAATAGTTTCATTTCTGAGAAGCCTAAACAGCACACCCCTGTCATGGAATGCCGGAAAAAAGAAAATCAAACGCCTGACATTAGTTTGTGGAATAAAGTACATAGAAAATCATGAGGGTAATATGCTGAGAAGAGATTTGGTCGCTCATAAGATAACCCCAGTATATCCGGAAAACGAATCCGAGCTATCGGTGTCATAGAAAAGACACCGAAGATTTGACCGGGAAAACCCCGACAAGAGCAAAACCACTCATTGCCTATACTTAGGAACGGCGGTCACCCCAGAGACCGACAATCCCCATCGCCAGCGCGATACCAGAGAAGATCCCCCGCACGCCCTGCAAGCGGCGCTCGACCTCCATATCCTTCTGTACGCTCTCTCCGTTGACGCTCTCTTCCGCCTCGACAACCACAAGATCCTCCTCCTTTTTCTGTGACTTCTTCGCGCGCTGAGGCAGATATCCAGTGTCCTGAGCGACGCTGCAGATCCAAGCCTTGAAGCCGCTTTCGCGATGGAACCAGTAGTCAACGCCGTACGAGCCGATGGTGGACACGACGACCATCCATACCAGGTAAGGGTGTTTGCGGTGTCGTGGAGAGATGCTATATGCGAATAACAGGCAGACGTTGGAGATGTTTGCTAGGCGGAGCCCGTGCTTGCGGTTTAGGCGCTTGACTTCGGCGAGGGACTTGGATGCGCTAGAGGAGGTGGTGAGGAAGCTTAGGGAGGGGACGGTGACGGTAGAGGCGGAGTATGAAAGGCCCTGCGAGAATTAATATCGATCTGATGGTTTGTAGTTGGTAGGAAAGGATAGAAAGTGATTCACATACCGTTAAGAGGCCGAGGGAAATGGTCCCGATGAATTTGGTGACGGTGATAGGACAGGCCATGTTGACGCCTTGACTGCGACCAGCCGCGGTAGAATAATTTATTGCTTTGGTTCACCGGAGGGATTGATGATACAGTGGCCTGCGGTGGTGGTGGGATGAGGTGAGTTGTTGATTATTATTCTCCGCCAGACGTGGTCTTGGATGCGCTGGAAAAAAGTTGGTGACGTCGGGCGTGGCCTGAGGCGGAACATAATTTTGGCCAATCAGAATGGCGGATTTGTCAACTCGGCCAGGCCTCGCTGGGCTGGACCTGCTTAAAGGCTGCCCAGCAATTGAGTTAGGTCGTACTAAGTATCCCATGCCCAGGTGGATCTGTTCCATGATTGTCGTCTATTCCCAATTCGCTAAAAGGAGCGCGCGGGATAGATAGAATAATCAGCCTCGGGCAAGATCTGCCCTTTACACTTGATAGAGGTAAGGGCTTGTAGGGGCGCCGCGGTAGATGGGTTACACACAGTAAGTCTTATTTAGTTATATACTGTGGTAATGAGTCAGCTTGAATGAATTTTCTATGATGCCTCATAGTCGAGCAACTTGATGCTTGTGGTGAACATGACAGTGGATAAGAGCAGTCTAACCCGATTAGGCATATCCGAGGCAGCCGACAACCGCGGTTGAATATTGTGGGGAAGAGACAAGGGGAAGCTGACAGCTTCGACCGTTGAACTTGCTTTATTAACCCACCACAGTCGCTTTTTTTGTCTCTTGACTATCGCTTCCCTTGTTAGGCCTCTTATCGAAATGCCACTTCCCAAATCCGATTACTTGAGCGACTCCTGGAAGGATGGCCTGTTTAGTGAGTCCGAACGATTAATTATCCATGTCTTATAATTGCTAATACTATGAATATTCAGCGAACAAGGTTGTCTTCTGTACAGGTGGAGCGGGTACCATCTGCAGCGCGCAGGTCCGTGCTCTTGTTCACCTAGGCGCCAACGCATGTATCGTTGGACGAAATGTCGAGAAAACCGAGAAAGCTGCCCAAGATATCGCCACTGTTCGACCGGGGGCGAAGGTGCTGGGAATCGGAGCTGTCGATGTCCGGTCAATCGACAGCCTTAATAATGCGGTGGAGCGATGTGTAAAGGAGCTTGGTGCGATTGACTATGTCATGTATGTTCCCAACAGCTGCATGGTTACCGCCTGCTCACAGAGTGGATTGCAGTGCCGGCGCGGCAGGCAACTTCCTTGCCTCGATCAATCAAATTTCCGTGAACGCTTTCCGATCGGTTATGGAAATCGATGTTTTGGGATCGTACAATACACTCAAGGCGACACTTCCTCACTTGATAGAATCCGCAGCGAAACACAAGGTGGACTCGAAGACATGTTCGTGATCGCACCAGCCTTTCTGGCCTTGGCTAACGGACTTATGTAGTGAAACCATCTCTAGCAGGAACTGGAGGCCGAATCATTTTCGTTAGTGCCACACTACACTACACTGGCACACCGTTCCAAGGACATGTCGCAGTCGCTAAAGCGGGTATCGATGCCTTGTCGCATACTGTTGCGCTTGAATTTGGACCTCTGGGGGTTACTTCCAACGTGATCGCCCCTGGTCCTATTGCTTCAACGGAGGTTGGTTTTGTCTCATCCTGGCTTGATACCTCGACTAACATGTTAAGGGTCTGGACCGTCTCCTGCCCTCCGACAAAATGGCCAAGGTTGTCAAAGCGCAGCCCCTCGGCCGTTTCGGCTCTGTTCGAGACATCGCAGATGCGACCGTGTATCTCTTTGCCGACACGGGTAGCTACGTCAGCGGTCAAATCCTAGTTGGTAAGCGAAGCTTCATCAACGTACCGTGCCATAGCTCGAGGCTAACAAAGAGCAGTGGATGGCGCGAGTTGGCGCATCTCATCCGGTGTGGGGTCAGCGGATTATCCCGATTTCCTTCTTTCGGGCGACACGTTTCAGAACGTCAAAGGGAAGAAAGAGGCGAAGCTCTGAACTTTTTTTATATAGGATAGACTTACGCGCTGCTAGGTAAATTTATTTATCTGCGTCTCATCCAGTTTTGGTTTTTGTCCACATACAAGCCGGCCACGGAGCGTGAGTGGATGGTTCTTGGTATATTGGAAAGTCTTCGCAACAGCTGGGAGTTTTTGAAATGCTCATGGGCGAGGGACTTTACGGTTGAACCTTCCTGCCCCGACTGTCCACGCGGTGTGGTCAAAATCTAACCGATCATTAACGCAGTACGTAGCCTAGGCTGTACCGGTAAGCAAACCAAGACGAACATACTCGGTTTGTTCTTTCCTCGAACATTGTTACCCGCTAAAGACATCGCAAGGCATAGCAAGACACTGCAATGGACGCAAGAAAAGCAGATCTTGCAAATCTCAGAGTGCCGGACAATGTCGGCTGAAACCTTGTACAAAGACCACGACGAACAGCTTTCCAAACTCTCATGTGGCCGATTGTATACCCACAAAGCACAGGTGAGACATGGTTTTGTCAACAATCCAACAACGCCTTGTTCTTCAAGGAGGTGTTGAAAGAAACCGACAAAGAAGTGCTATCTTTGTCCGCTTACTTATAAGTACTAGGGGACGCCCCCCCTTCTGGATTGTCCTCTTTCCTCCCTTAATTTTTGACCTATCGACTCCGATATATATATATATATGAACAGGGAATCGAGAGAACAAAGACAAAATACGAACGGAGAAGACGAGCCCCTCAACAAAGAACGATACAGATACTTACTACGCTAACAAAATAAACCCAAGCAAACATACATATCTCACAACATGGCGGATTTCCGCCTAGACGACGACGACTGGAAGGGGAAACGCCGAACCTCTCGGACTTCTGACTACCAAAGCATCGAGGAGTTTGTCCACGAAATCACACCACCCCCCGCAAACTATGGTAGTAGTGACTCCGAGACGCCCGAGCCCGAGAGCTCAGAGGAATGTGGAAACTCGAGCTCGGAATGTAGCGATTCGGATCATTGCTCGGACCCGGGTAGGTACCGCGACGCATGCTACTCCAACTGCACTCCAGAGGCCGAAGCTGAAGGTAACCGGGCGTTGCTCGGCATCTTACGGCAAATTATGGACGACCCGGAAACGCCTGATAGGCAAAAGGCGACGCTTGTTACCCAGGTGGTGTCCAGTCAAGCCAGTGAGAGGGAGGCGATTGACGAAGTGGAGAAGCAGAGAAGAGAAGAGGATGTCAGAAGGAGGGAAGAGAGGGTTGAACAAAGGCAAAAGGAAATCCAGCAAACCCGAGCAGCGGCCGGGCAGCTCACGTTAGAAAATACAGAACTTCGGGCACGACTGAAGGCGTTGATGCTTGACAATGAAGCCCGCAACAACGCTGAATTGGCAGCAAATGCAGCAAATGCAACAAATGGAGACTACCAAGACGCAATCACCAAGAAACAAATACTGGCGAAATTTGAAGAAATAGAGAACCGACAGAGAAAAGACCGAGAGGAACTGGAACGAATGAAAGCACTCGTCGCTTCCAGAAACGCCCACCTTGAATACGCTGGTAACATTTTGGGTGAATATCGCAGCAAGATGGCAGATTACGAGCAAAGATCGAATCAATGGATGAAGAACCTCGTGGATTTCAATAATATGCTGACGGTTGAGAATATGGATTTAAGGAAACAGATTGGGAATGTCACCGGGTTTATTGATTCCTCCCGCCAAAACGATACGGCCAGATGGGCCAACGCGATGAAAGAGGCCAACGAGGCAGCAGCAGCAGCATCTCAAGCGAGAAGAACCACCACCCCAACGGGATCCGATCATAGACTGACATATGGAACTATCGATAGGGAAATGACTGACGCCTTTGAAACGGACACCAGGATGGCAGACACGCCCGAGGCGTATATCCCGCCCGCCGCGACGCGCATCCGTCGTCGGCTCGCCAACGTCAAGCCTCGCAAGCGAGCAGGCTCGCCAGAGGTCCAGGTCGCGCGGCCGCCAGAGTGCAGGTCCACGATCGCCCGCGCGGCCGAGACGTTTCTGAGACTCGGCGATGGGAAGGAAGGTAAGGAGACCGCCACCACCACCACCACCAGCCCAGTGAGATCACGCAAGAAAAGTGTAGTAGGAATCACCACCATGCCGATGCCGCGCAAGCGCACGCGGCTGGCGAAAGGAACTGATATGGTCAGGAGAATCGAGGCCGTCGCAGATGCACGGAGATTGCCTACTCCGCCCAAGAGACTCGGACTGTGGTACTCGACTAACCCGTACGACCGCCGCAACGATGCGGAACTTGCGAAGCTGATGACGAGACTCCGAATCTCCCAGGACCGCTACCAGGAGCGCGGAATCCAGTCCGAGCACGACCACGAGAGCAAACTCATCACCTACAACGCCGGTAACGTCTTTGGCTACATCCCCAAGCAAAAAGTCTGGTCAACCCCGCGTTACCTGCCCCAGAACCCCGCCCCGCTCTCGAAAGGCGACCGCAGGCGATGGTCGAATATCATCGATAAGTGGACCCTCGGCCCCGAACGAGCCCACAAGAAACAGGTGAGATTTGCAAAGGACATCGATTACGAGCCGCCCAAGCGCCAGCCCCGTGCCTTCATCCCCGAGAAGAAGAAGGCGCCCCAGACCCCCGAGCTTAAGATTAACTGGTCTCACTTACTAATCCTCATTCTCATGTTCCTCCTCTGGTGGTCCAACCTGGGCTCGCCGCCCGTGGACAAGAAGTATAGGTGGAAGATGGCGAATAAGGAGCCGGAAGAGTTTGCCGCACAACTGAGGACCTCACCTGGTGAGGTGGATAGTAGGGCAGTGCGCATCCTGGAATTCGAGGTAGGCAGGTTCAGTGATATTGACCCGGGGGTGATTGGGTGACAGGTATGTTTCTTTTTACTTTCGATATATTGTTTCTTTGTACATTCTTGCCGATATAATCAACCACAATTTTTTTTCTCAACAAACTATATGTCATCCAATGTAACTCTAGTCGTTTGTAAGAGAACTAGGGAGTATTTACATTTTATTGTTGAATGGCTATACATAACGGCCGTGGTAAGACGCAGAATAGAGCTTCTTCTAGCCAACGTACGGAGTACCGCTGTTTTGTCCATTTACAATCCGCTACTGGGAAAGAGGACCTAGAGATTGAGTTGGACTTTGTACTAGAATATCGTAGAAAGCGACTGGTTTATATGGTTTATTTCCACAAGGGCAATAATAGGTAGAGATGAGAGAAGGTATATCAGTCGTGTAATATAGCGGATACCTTGGTATATTATCTCCACCAGAAGTGTCTAAATAGATAACAGGCGCCACCGCAGCAACAGTGAGGAAAATAAGCAGGCAGGTAGGCAGGAAGGCACAGACCAATGCAGTGTCTGCTAAAGTAAGTGAGTGAGTGAGCAGTAAAGACAGTGAAATGTGTAATCATGACTCGAACTCTACAACCTTGCTGACGACTTTATCATCGCGGTCGGGTGAATCTCCTTGCGTGCTAGTCTGTTGGGGGTCTTTGTCTAAGAGTGAGGAGGCCTGCTCATCGCGGCCGCGGATGTTGACGACCTCGGCGCCTTCAAGCAGGTCGCGGTCTGTGTCTCGGACGCTGCGACGCTCGGGGTCGGCGCCGTAAGCGCCTGCGCCCCAGGATGAGATGCCGCCGACCATTGAGGGAGTGGTAGCACTGTGAGGTCCATCCTCGTCCTCCTCGTCTTCTTCATCATCTTCGCGGTTGAGGGCGTTGCGCTCCAGATCGCGCTGTGCCTCGTCCATGCGCTTCTTCACCTCGGCTGCCATGCGGATGCCGTCGGAGACGATGTTGTCGAGCACACCGCGCAGACCTCTGTTCGGTGGAACGATACCACCAGACGCGCCTGCGACTGTGGCGCCGGCGGCAGCACTGACCTGCGGCTTAGCCACGCCAATGTTGGAGAATGTAGTGAGGTTCGAGGAAAGAGATGGGAGGAGAGTGGCAGACGCTCCTTGGTCGGAGAGGTGGAAGGACTGTGGGAAATACGCATCGAAGAATTGTTCTAGCAGCTCGTCCGCGAGAACAACCATTCGGAAGGTGGGAAGGGTGATGTGAAGGGGGTTGTTCGGGTCTAGAGCAGGATTTGCCGACTCGGACACGCTGCGATGACGCTGCTGTGCTATGTCGGTGGGTTCGCTGCTTGTCGTCTCCGGCGTTTTGATATCCGGAGTCGGTGTAGAAGATTTAGCCTTGTCATCGTCATCGCCAACGTCGATAAGATCCTCCTCGTCATCCCCAATGGCAAAAGAGTTAAGCTTTTCAGCGGTCTCGGCTACCTCTTTCTCTTCCTCCATGCCTTTGTTTGTGGGATCGGCATACTCAAAGCATCGACGAATGAATGAGCTAACGCTTCCCAAGAACCGCTCGCCGGTGCTGAGCTTTTCTTGCTCTAGACCTTCCTTCAGGTCTTCCGTGCTCTGACTAGGAGTAATTGTGCCTTCGAAGCCCCTCCTTGAGAGGAAGAGCAATGCTTCAGACATGCGAAGAATTCCCTCTCGATCGACCATGCCCTCCCCGCTGTCGTCATAAAGATCGAAGAAGTAGCTGATGTTGTTCATGATATCGCGTGGGCCCTTGAGACGCGCGATCCCGTTGACCACATTTTGCAAGCTCAGTCCTTCTGCTGGGTCCGTAGCCCATTTGTGGAAAAGACGCTGCATGAATTCGTGATCTGCTGGGGATGGCCTGTTATTCCAGATCGACGACGATCGGCCAAATCCTCTGAAGCTGCCCGAGTATGCTTCGGCCGTCGATTCTTTTCGGGATGGACCCGGGGAGTCAGCTATGGCCCACTTTGATGTAGCGGCGAGGAACTCTCTGAAGGCATCATAGTCCATATGTGTTGGGCTAGGGCCAAGTCCGACACGGCCAACCTCTCGGTCGACTGACGGCCCAATGACAGAGATGCGTTCTGACTTCTTTCGCTCTTGGCGTCGCTTCTCCTCTTCGAGCAGCTTTTGCCTCTGCTGGTAGTCATATAAGACTTCATAATAGCGGTCATATACCGCGCCGAGATCCTCGAGGCTGAGCTTCTTGCTATCTGGCCCCAGGTTTCGAATCGATGTTCGCTTAGCAAAGCTCTCGATGCTCTCCAGAACAGCATCCTTGTGTTTCTCACGTTGCTCCGTGATGGTCTGATGTGTGATTTGAGAAAACTCCTTGAAAGCGACAACCATCAACTCCTGGAACCGAGTGATGGCTCTGAGCTTGGGATTCTCTGAACGTGGGTGAGCCGACTCGTCAAGTCGGGAAAAGTATGACTTGAGGACCGAGATGAAGGACCCGTCGTCCTGGACATCTAATAGTTCTTCTCCGTTGATACGGAGAATGGCCAACCCGACTTGGAAGAGAACCTTCGGGCCCTCCAGGAAGAACACATCGAGAACTCGGAAGGCGAATACCAGCGGCATGGAGTTGATATATAGGGAAAGGAACCAGGGAAGGGAAACGACAGAAAGCTGCACATCGGACTTGCCAAGATGTTCCCATAGGACTGGCATCGTCTTTTCGACGAGTGATTCGAATACTTTCTGGTCAAGCAATGTCCCGTACATAGTAGTCGAATAATAACCCGGCACGAGGCGATCGCAGAGAACGGAGAGCAAGAAAAAGGCTTGCGCTTCCGACATATATCTGATATTGTAAGCAAAAGTCCAACAAAAGTCAGCCCGCGATCAACCTACATTAATAGCGCCGCAACCACAATGTTCATCGCTTGACAATATCCGATTTCCGCGTTTGTCCAACTGTATGCAGTGAGGACCCTTCGCAGGCGACCGATTCCTTCTTCGCTCTGGAAGCCCGCATACTCGGGTAAACTACGGTTCAAGTCCTTCTCGATCTCATCGATCGCCAGCGACTCTTGACCCTCGAATTTAACCAGGGTCTCCTCGTATAGTTTTGGCGATCTCAAGCGCAAGTATAGAGAGCCAGACGCCACTTCCCAGACCTCACCACGAAGACGGTTGGGAAGACCGACGCGGATAAGCTTATGGAATGTAGGCTGTCGGAGTAGAGTGGCGTTGCGGCCGTTTTCTGCGAGCGAGATTCAATAACCAGTCCAACCGGTTGGGTAAAGGGGGTCTGTGTGTCTCATACCTCGAAAGTATTCCCCCCATAGTCTCATCTTACTCCGGTCCCTCAATTTACGAGCATCGCCCGGGTAACGGAAGAGCATTCCAAGACCAGCATCTGGCGGCGGTCGCGCATCCGCTGCATCTGGCGACTGACTCTTCGACTTCGCACCGGAGAGTAAATACTCCGAGTAGCAATCATTCACCACGGAGCGCAAACTTTCAATCTCCTTCATAGACTCCCGCAGATTTTTCTTCAGAGTATCACAGAACCGCTCGCAGGCCTGCCTGCTCCCGACCAGCTCTATTGTAAATCTCTGCGGGACATGCCCGGGCGCCTGTTTGCCCAGTGCGCCATTCCACGTTGTCAACGCAAGTGAAAATACATGGCCGAGGCTATTCAGTCGCTCCACCCGGCGGATGCAGCAAAGTGGGATTGTAAATCCATTGCCCGACGGACCCGTACCGTTGGTCTGGCCCGCCCAGTGTGTTGACGCACCGAGCGTGGCAGACGGCACGAAGCTAGTAGGCTGTGTTGAGAAACAGATGAACCGCTCGCTCAGATGCAGCCTACCGGCATATCGATTTCCACCACGATCAAGGTTCCGCGACTGGGTTCCTGAAGCTGAGGACTGCGATAAGGGGAGTACAAGCTCTGCGGTGATCTCTTGCAGCGGATTCTGCGAGTCCGGCAGTCGGAATTGCTGGCGGAACAAGGAGGCTTTTGAAGGGTTGTGATCGGAGGATGAGGTGAGGTTGGGGATATTAAAGTTGGCCGGGTCGATGAAGGACTGAGCTTTCTGGACGAGAGATGACCATTGCATCATCTTGGCGGAAGACGAGCCGGTCGGTTCCCGGTCTTGATCGATGACAAGGGTAAAACGAATGTATACAGGGTTTCCTGGGGAGATCAGGTCAAGGAAGGCTGTGAGACTAAGGCTCAGCCGGCAGAGAGCGGAGCTGCTGAAGCTCGGAGGCACTCAAACCTGGACGCTATGGATGGACAGAAGCCGACGGGTGGTCAGCGGACAATTCAAGATCATTGTAGAGGCTAGCGCAGCATCGTTCGGTTGTTACTGCCGGCGTTCGACAGGCAGATACAGCACCTCGGTGGTGGTGTTCATGGCGGGAAGAGGGGAATGGCCGCGTCGAGCTGATCGTCCCTGGCAGGCATCCGCCTTTGTCTCACGTGATGTAATGCCTCTGAAACACGCCAATCCGCACCAAGATGCATGTAGATTACGGTTCTTGCGAGTCCGATGTTGCTCAAGAGATCAGTGAATAAATGATTACATGTCATGTTAAACTATGAACTTGTGGGTTTAATAATACTAGGAAATTGGTTTACCATGGAAAGTGTAACAATAACCAGCGAGAAATGAAAAAGACGGAAGTAAAACGGAGAAACGAAATGTAACGAAATCAGATTCGCCTTCTCGTTCTTCAACACAATTACCGAAAGCTCTCCCGGTCCAGCAGCCAGAGCCCAGCCTCCATTTACAACGTCGGTAGCGATACATGCTCGCAAGGAGCGCTTGCTTGCAAGTCATTTAGGCCTCGTCAGCGACCTGCTTGGGAGCAGCGTTCTCATCAGTGTATGCTGGGGGCAGCTCGTCCGCAGGCTCGGTCATCAGACCCCGCTTTTCGTCAACAGATCCCTGCTCAACCTCCTCCTTACGGGAAGTACGGCGGTAACGGCGCCACATGCAGATGGCGAGCTGGCCAACCAGCATACCGATGGCGCTAGCAGCAAGGCCTGCAATAACTCCAAGAATGGCGGGGACGACAACGAAGCGCATGACGCGGTGGAGAGTGTGCTCCCAGGTCTTGTGGAACTTGTCGTGGTAGGGAGGGGGAGGATGATGACCGTGGTGAGGGCGGTGGCCATCGTGAGGGCCGTCATTATCGTCAAACGGCGGCGGAGGCGGCGGTGGGAAGCGGTCGAAGTCGCCATGAGGATGGTGAGGGGGAGGGGGAGGGAAAGGAGGCGGGGGGCCGTCACACGACTTGCCCTTGAACATGCCGATGAGGCGCTCCTTGGCCGTAGCAAACATCGTCCGGATACGGTGCATCAGGTACCGTCTCAGGCACCTTGACTTTCCACCACACTTCCTCCAGGACTCGCGGTCGGCAGTATCCTCAATGTTGGTGCCGGCCACGTATAGATTGCCTTCGGCATCGTGGATAAGGGTAATGGCGACAGTGTCGAGGGGAACCGGGTATCCGTCGATGTCGAGAACAGTGAATCGCACTTCCACCATATCGAACGGCTCCTCCGGGGGCGAAGGAAGCGGCATCATCTCGACGGCGTAACCCAGGTTGATGGGGTCGGACTCTTCACCATTTTCGCGGCGGCGCTCAACGGCGGTAATTGCAGCAGGAGGGGCGGGAGGGAAGATCTGGCGGTCATTGGCCAGAAGGAGGCCGTCGTCGACGGTGAATTTGAGCGACTACAACAATTAGCCTCATAAATTCATCGCGATAAAAGAGGTATTCATAAAAGGTAGTATAGGCACGAACTCACCAACGATGTCTCGTCACCACTCTTGATGGCAAAGGGGCATCCCATGCAGAGGAGGTCAACATCCAGCTGCTGGGCAGCTTCAACCTCAACAGGCTGAATTTTCGCGATATCTGCGGTAGTGAAAGCCTCAGAATCGACTTCGGGAACAACCAGCAGGGCCCTAGCGCTGCTGAGGGCCAGGGCGCTCCCGAGCAGGAAAGAACGGAGAGTCATGGCGTGAAGGCGTTTAAAAGGAGAACATGGGACAGAAGGAAAGACAAGGGGTTGGGCGTCAGAATGTATTTAAGTTGATCAGAAAGAACCTCACAGGAGATGGAAAGGTGGGATAGAGAGATGTCAGAAGGAAGTTGGGAGGCGGCCAAGGACACGGATGAACGGGCAGTTGGGAGGCGATTGGCTGTGTCCTAAGGCTGACGCAACCACTATGCCCTTTTCGGGTCTAGTGGCGTAGTCTTCAATGCCAGAGTGGATTCTTGCTGACGACTGCAAGCATCAAAACTCAAAGGCCGGACATTATTGCTTGTTTGACAGTGTTTCGCGCCAGGCTCTTTGTCGCCAGAACTGGACGCTCCTTGTATCGCCTTCCGTGTGCAGCAGTCTCTGCGTTTAACGTCAAGTTCAGGGTGCTGGGCTGCTATCAGCCTATGACCGAAGCGCCGCGGTGGGCGGGTTATTTTTATCCGACCGGGAGATTCGCCGCTAACCCCGTCTTCCATATGTACTCCATAGGCTGCGAGCTTGCGAATTGCGACGCGAATGACTCGGAAGACGAGTGGCCAACGGAGTACTGGAGTGCCAGAGCCTCCGGTTCATGCTTGACTGGCTCAGAGTGACTGATAAGCCTCGGGATTTAGAACTTGATCGTAGCTGCCTACAGAGTACTCCCTGATGCATGACGGACCGAGTCTAGTCCTTGCTAAGCATTTCGGGGCTTGCGAATTTTATATATCTTTGGGAGATCGTTATCTCCGACATGTGAATATTGCGACTTCCTGTTAGAGGTCTTTCTCGATTACTGATTTATATCTAAATCAAGAAAAACCTTTCATCAGACACTCCGTATATTGCGTAAGATAGTCTAGCACCAGCATTAGCTAATTCTGCAACCTGGACCTTGTGACCTACGGTAGAAGTCCTCGCCGGTGACTGCCTGCTGTAACAAGGCCTCCGGTTAGCCACCGTATCGCTGTTGTCTCGAGAGCGCCTTGCCGCCGGACAGAAAATTGCAAGCCTTGTGGATGGTGTTCCGAAAGTATCCTTAAAAATGGGGCTCCACCCGATAGAGCCTTGAGTATTCAAAACACTGCTTAGGTATTTAAGCATCTGTTTGTACCTGATGTTTGTATACAAGGCGAAAAAAAAGCGCATAGATGATCACTATCGTAATATATTATCTGTATCAAAAGCGCGGCACTTTCTCCTGCTCCTACATAGTAGGTGAGTGACAGGCAGAAATACGACGTGTAAATAAATTACCCCGCTATGTACATATGTACATCTGTACGGCTGCCCAGCAATCTTCAGACCATCCCAACCATCGATCCCCATCCCCCGCACTGAACCCAGCCATGCAAGAGGATACGCAATCCAGGACATGGTGGGCAAACTCCCTCGAACGAAACACTGAAAACAGACGAGAAGCACATCGAGAATTCAGTCTCTCAACCGTCAACACAGACCTATGCGCGACATGCCAAAAGATAGACTTTGGGTATCTCCTCTTTGGCGACGCTGAGACGGCATACCGCGAGCACGACCACGAGACTATCTACCTGGGCACGCTGGAAGATATATGGCGACAGGCGCTTTCCGGATGCCCATTTTGCGCTGACATTGTGCTGCCTGAGGCTCGGAAGGTTGTGCGCGACTTGCCGAAATCGACGTCTGCCCCGAGAGACGACGCTGTCTTTGTGGGGTTAGAGATCCGGGATGGTTTTATTGTGAGTTTTCTGGCGACGCATCATCGCTCGAATGCGTTTACTGTGTGTATTGAGGTGCAGGGTGATGGTGATGGTGACGGGGAGAGGGAGAAGCCACAGTGGACATCGGCTCTAGCGATGCCACTCCAAGTTGGGCCTGTTAACTATTCAGATATAAGGTCTTCTAATAGACCCATCTGTCTGCTGGACCATGAGATGTCAGCACAGAGAAGACTCATGCCGCGAGTTGACCTGGGGCAGTGCAAGGAGTGGTTTGACATGTGTTGCGGTCGGCATCAAGAATGTCGACAGAAGAAGATGGGCGAGGGGTCTGCGCCATCTCCTAACCCATTTTTCAAGCTGATCGACGTCTCTAAACGCGAGGTTGTTATACTCGGGAATGAAAGTGCCCACCGCTACGCAACGCTGAGCTACGTCTGCGGAGCAGCATACACTCTGTGCGTCCTCCAGGAGAGCGTAGGCTGGAAAGAGGATAAAGAGGGTACCCGGCGCCATCCACTTCCCGCTGAGCTTCCCAACACAATCGAAGACGCGCTCAGGGTCACCGCCAGAATAGGCCTGCAATACTTGTGGGTCGACTCGATCTGCATCGCACAGGACAATAGAGACGAGAAGCAAGCTCAGATTCTTGCCATGTACGATATTTATGCGAATGCTGAAATCTGCATCGTTGCAGCATCAGGAACCGATTCGACTCATGGGTTACCCGGCGTAAGGGAGTCGCGAAAACTTGCAGGAAGCGTCGCAGGGGTGTCGTTGCAGTCTGGAGAATCTACAGTCATCGGAACTTGTCCAACAGCCCTTCATAAAACTCTCAAAGAATACCGCTGGATCCGACGAGCATGGACCTACCAGGAAGTTATCCTAGCCCGAAGATGTCTGATCTTCACCGAAACCGAGGCGTTCTTCTTCTGCACCCAAGAAACACTTAGAGAGTCGCTCACGGAGCACGGGATTCCTGCCGAGCGCGACTATTGGACGTCAGACGATTGGGGAGACATAGACTTTATGACGATGACTTCAGCCAACCAGCCCTCGAAGACAGACGGCAATTTTGGCAGAACAGCGCTTCAAAACTACGACGCAGCAATGAGGGAATACTCTCGACGCGAACTTACTTACCAGGAGGACGGACTCAACGCCTTTCGAGGAATGGAACGACTCTTCGGAGAGTATATTGGGTGTGAAACACTCGCTGGTTGTCCCTGGCCGTTGCTCACCAACTACCTGGAATGGCAACTGCAGGATGTCCTATGTGCTGAAGAGGAGTGGCCGTCACGACGCATGTCACGAGATCTGAAAGATGAGAAGGACGACAATGATCTACATTTGATTCCACTTCTTCCATCGTGGGCGTGGGCGGGCTGGAAGGGTTCTCTGAGACGTCGACGGGTAAAGAGGTATCCTCCAGGCTCTGAGATGAAGGTGCTTGAGCCGAGTCGGTTTTCTCCGATTCCTGCTCCTATTAGCAGGGCCACTTCGCCGTACACATTCGCTATCACGAATAGTAGCAGCGAGAAAAAGGAAAGATTTCTCAGAGACCCTCTGCCGGGCCTAGCTAAAATCAGTCGACGCCACTTCCAGGTCACCGCTATGGACGATGTCCCTGGATTCGCCTACATCTCCACCGCAGAGGGACAAATAGTCGGGGAATGCGACATGCGAGGGACACACGATACGGCCCTCCTCTCCACCGCGCAGGACGCTGTGCTTTTGCAGCACTACATCAGTTCAGATGAGGGAAATCTAAACTTCAAGTGCAACGTGCTGCTACTTCAGCTGCACGATTTGCTAGATAAGCAGCCGGATTTGGCACATAAACTGGTCACCGAGGCCGCTAGTGCTCAAGTCATGCAGACCCTTCCTCAACGGCTTACTGAGAAAGACTCGCGGGCTAAAAAGAGAGTTATGCTGCATGAGTGTCCGAGCGAGTTGGTGGTTCCAGACTTGGTGCCGCCGTCTATTGCGGCTCCATTGCTTGCCACTCGACTTGGATTGGGATGGGTTTGGGGCGATGCGTGGAGAGAAAGCCGACCGGACGATTCTCTGGTCTTCTTGGTGTAGACCGCGACATATGGGAACCCTGTAGCGCCGTCAACGCCCAGGAACAAACATGATACACGTCCATGAGGCCATGCAACAAACAACGGGGCATCGCCATAGAAGGCGCTGACTGTCCCTGACCGCTGGGGTTGCATTGGCGTTTCAGACAGCAAGCCTAGGATTTATTGATTCATTCGACTCGAGGGTACGGTAGATCATAATCTCACTTCGAAAGGCGCCTAGACGGCTCGTCCTGATATCTAAGGCTTTGTTTTTTCGCCTCTTTGTCATCTTATTCTTGTTATTGCGGCGTCTTATCGAGGTACAGGTGCGGAAGGAGGGGCGCTCCTTCCAAGGTTGGACTCGCAGATTTATTGACCAGAGCTCATTCTTAACGACAGCAGTTCTCATGCAAGAGCGATTCTTGGGCCGATTGTCCATAGTACTGTATGCCATCTTCGGCAATACTAACTTACTAACCTATCAATACAGACGATCTGCAGCAAAAGTACTGCGGGCACCGTCCGGCTGACATCAAATGAGGCTCTAAAGAGTTGCACAAGCTGCAACAAGAATGATTTTCACCTTGTCTACATTTCTTGGAGGGACCATCAGGCTGCGTCGAAGATTCCAGTCACTCGCGATTTGGCACCATGTCCGCTCGCTCCCCGCTTCCTATTGGCCAAAATGGCAGGGTTCGTCAAGATCCTTCAACATGAATGGCTGCCCCATCCTGCAAGATGCAGCCAAGTCAAGCTGGGCACTGGGCACTGGGCACTTGGCGCATCGGGGCTGGGATGCAGATTCAACCCACAATCCGTCTGACCCCGCCTCAGAGCAGCGATGGCGGCGAGGCTTGATAAATAAGCAGCAAACAAGCCAGGTGCCAGAATTCTTTGGGTTGACACTGCTGACGCTGGTGCATAATACCCAGTGGGGTTCCACCACCTCCAGCCTCCGCGACAATATCAATCCACACTCCTCCTCGGCAAGCCGACCAAACCGACACAACCCACAAAGCTTTCCACTCATGCCCTCCTACCCATGGCTCGTCCTTTTACACTGGGAACCCTTTCGGGTCGACGCCCTTGGTCTCATCACCCTGCTGGGCGCTGAAGATGTAGACACCTGGGTCGGTCGGCTCGTCCCGAGCCGCTGGATGGAGTATATGCCACTGCTCGCAATGAACGTGATTGCCAGCGACCGACTCCGCCGGAAGACGCCCTCGTTCCTCGTCTACAACATCACAAAGGGGATTCACACAACCGATTGCGCAGCCTGGTTCACGCGCTGGATCCAGTGTCAGAACTTCGAGACCACGAGGTGTATAGTGTACTGGGAAGCGATGGAGACGCCCCGCAGCCAAATGCTTGATCATCTTTGTGCAGCGGCGGTTTCGCTGTGTTTCACAGGGATGTTACTGGTCATGACGGTTCTGTCGCGAGATATGTACGGGGTCGCCAACGCTGTCGCAATTATCGTTTCGATCCTCACGAGGGCGCATATTCTCCGCGAGAACCGGACCACCATCGATAACTCGATACCGGGGCTTGTGCCGGGCCAAGAAGCGGATAAGCTGATTGTCATCACGCCGGACTCAAATGTGATTACCATGTTTGTACCGGGCCCAGCGATCGTTCCGGCGTTTATTCAAAACCCGGAGCCGAATCGCTTATTTCTATACAAACTCGTGCGATGGATCAATTGGATTGCATTTGGCGTGCACGTTGTCACGCTGGGAATGGCGAGTCTCGCCACGCAGATCTACACGGTCGGCCTGGTGGTTGCGTCCTCGATCCTGATCTGCCTCGGCTTCGGGTGCGCAGATATGGCGCGTGCACGCGATGTCAAGGTTGACCTTGGTGACACGAGGGCATACACGTGCTGGATTGGCTCACATTTGAAAGCGACTGTCTTTGAGTGGCCATCACATTTCGAGTTTTACAAGGAAGAATCCGGGGCGTGGAAATTTCGGGATGAAAATAATCCTTGCCATCCTGATAAGCGGACGAAGCGGCGGATAGATCTCTACGCGTGGCTGGATCTTTCTCAGGAAGAGGAAGATAGTCTGGCCAAGTGGGATCTGCTGCCGCACAAGCGGGGAAATAATACGACCTGGGATGATGAGTTCCGGGTGAAGAAGGCGCTTGTGAGGGCGAGAGGAGCGGACATGCGGGATGTCAAGCAGACGGTTGGACAGGGGTTGAGGATTGAGAGAGCGAAGTCTAGGTTGGGGACTTTTAACGAGAAGAGCTTGTCCAGTGCGGCTTGGAAGGGATTGCCTCTACCTCTTTATCATACCCCCAAAGCTTCACGGTTTGATGGGTTTAAAAAGTGGCTGCGCGGAGGTCAGGCACGTCCTGCAGCACGCCTTAATGTGAGTGCAAGGTCTCTGTCCTATTGATGTTGGCGGGAATATCACTGACGTCTATTTAGACACGCAAACCAACTCAAGGAACAACTAAGCCAGTCCCTGGGACCTCGATGATGGTGTCCTTGGAGAATAAAATGGCAACCTCACAAGTGGGTACATCCACCGAGTCGAGCACACCAGGATCCGCGACAAATTGAGGGGAGCTGACTACTGATATCGTCAACTCTCGAATATCACGCTCAATGACTGTTGTATTCACGGGGAGAGATTTTCGATCGTCGTCGGAAACAGTCAAGACCCGGGCCAGATAGCGAAACACGGCGCCCAGTGTTTGTCGCGAGTCTCCTTGAGGATGGGACTTTGCAGCTGAGATTGCCGCAGAGCACACGGCGGGGATATATGTTGCCTGAACCGCAGGGCTGTCGACGGAACCGTCGAGATTGAGACTATGGACGAGTGTCCGTCTTGTCTCACCGGACACATAATGGTGGAAAGTCTCATCGACCAAACGCGCGCTCTCAGCCGTATTCGCATTACAAATGCAAAGAAGTCGCATGAGCGCCCTATGCTCGGGCACCGCAATATCCAGCCCCTCTCCTCCCTCCCACTTGCCTTCCCGAACAAGCCCATCTAGTCTCCTCCGTAAATTCTCATCATAAGCTCCCCTCCTATCCACCTTCCCATTGATATACCGACCGGCAAGCTCGTAAACAAGCCGATACGACCGAAAGATTGGCTCCGTAAGCTTCTTCGCATGCCCATGATCCTCATGCCCCGCGCCGCCAGCGATATCAAGCACCTGCTCGAGAAACCGCAGCTCGAACGCGGACATCTTCCCGCGCACGCAGTCCAGTCCGACTAGACTCGTGGGGACATTCTCCGCCTGCGCGAGCTGCCCAAAGTTGAAGTACGCGCCGAGTTCGATCCCAAGCTCGAGGTCAATGCGAAGCGAGGGAGCCAGCGAGTCTAGACAGGGGATTAAATGTGGAGCACGTTGAATCACCTGGTGGACGAGGAGATCGTGGTTCACTTGCCCAAAACCCTCCACCCCCCCGCCTCCACCACCACCAACCTCCTCTTTAAAATCCACCTCCAAACTCCCCGACTTCCCCAAATCATTGATAATCACCGAAGTAACAAGCGTATAGAGAACCTCAGGCTCTGGCTTGATCTCCACCGGATCAAAGCATGAATCTGAGGCCAAATCTGAGTCTAATGGTCCATCTGAACTCGAGATAATACCCCGATACAATTTCCTGATCCAATCAAACGACTCCCGCTGCATCCTCACACTCTCATCCTGCGTCGCAGTGAACCGCGCATACTCGTTGTTATGGATCATTCGCAGCGCGTCGATACTAACCAGTGTCCGATCGACTTCGTCGTAGGAGTGACCGAAGAGGATCTGCGAGGGGGATTGATTTTCATTCTCCTCATTTCCATTTCCATTTCTATTCTGGTTTTCGCTCTGGGTTCGGGTTTGCGACTGACTTTGGTGCGATAGATGATGATCATGTGGTTTCTTGCCCGGCGCGGGGATCGAGTATGCGCTCTTCAGCCGCTCCAGCTCGCTGGGGAAGGCGTCGTGGATGCAGTGCAGGAGGGGTTTCCAGTCGAGGGAGAAAAATTGGTTCCCCGCGATGACATCGCGCAGAGATTGAGCCATTATGAAGAACAGAGAAATCTAGCTGTGGTGAAATTGAGGTGATGGTTGATCCAGGTTCAGACATGTGTCTGATGTAGTAGTTTATGTATGTAGTGGTTACCTACAACTTGCATGGATACATCCTGTCCTGAGCTGTCAACTGACTCTGGCACAGCCCCACTGTGTTTTTGGGCGGGATCTGGAGACCTGCCTTGATCGCAAGTGATTAATTTATCTTGAGAGGATGGAAATATTCCAAGCGACAGGCTGGGACTCTTTCTTTGACTGTGAAGGTGAAAGATTCTGTTTTTTTTTTTTTTTT